>WYDF02060461.1:0-25128 GCA_009867245.2 Adranes taylori
TTTGTGGTCTCTCATATATGATTCGCAATTTTCGATGATTGCTTGCTTAATTAAGAACAACTATTATAATTATTTTCCTAAACTAAAGCTATGAATAAAACTGAGTGAAGTACAAACATATTTTAATTGCAAATATAACAAAATCTTAATATGGATGAAGAAATTTTAAAATGTAAGTATATCATGAAGGTTCCCTTTTTATATTACGCACATTCACCAATTCATTGTCTATTAACAATTGACTTTCGGATATTTCCAGTTTAACCTCTTTAGTGCACCTCTCAACTTCCAATATATCAATGAATCATCCATATCTTCTATTTGTTTTTGTAAAATTACATCGCTTTGTCTTGAAGTTCCTAACTTATTGTTTTCTGTAAAATCTGAAAGTTTTTCTTCAGTATGAATTCGTTTATGAACCAACCAAATAGCTGCTTGTCCAGATTTGAAATCACATTCTATACACTCGAAAAGCTTCTCTCCGCTATGAGTTCGTTTGTGTCTTACTAGTCTTGCTTTTGCTACAGTTTTAAAACCACATTCTGTACATTCGAAAGACTTCTCTATGCTATGAGTTAGTTTGTGGCTTAAAAGACTTGCTTTGTATACAGCTTTGAAATCACAGTACGTACACTTGAAAAACTTCTCTCCAGAATGAGTTCGTTTGTGAATTAGAAGACTTTGTTTATGTACAGTTTTGAAACTACATTCCATACACTCGAAAGGCTTCCCGCCGCTATGAATTAGTTTGTGTCTTACAAGCCTTGCTTTTGCTGCAGTTTTAAAACCACATTCAGTACACTCGAAAGGCTTCTCTCCTGTATGAATTCGTTTGTGTGTTAAAAGTTTCCCCTTTTCTGCAGCTTTGAAATCACATTCCATACACTTGAGAGGCTTCTCTCCTGAATGAGTTCGTTTGTGACTTAGAAGACTTCGTCTATGTGCAGTTTTGAAACTACATTCCGTACACTCAAAAGGCTTCACTCCGCTATGAGTTCGTTTATGGCTTACAAGAGTTGCTTTGTGTGCCGTTTTGAAATCACATTCCGTACATTGGAAAGGCTTCTCTCCGCTATGAGTTAGTTTGTGGGTTAAAAGACTTGCTTTGTGTGCAGTTTTGAAATCACATTCCGTACACTTGAAAGGCTTTAATTCTGTATGAATTCGTTTGTGTGTTATAAGTTTCCCCTTTTCTGCAGACTTGAAATCACATTCCGTACACTCAAAAGGCTTCACTCCGCTATGAGTTCGTTTGTGTCTTAAAAGAGTAGCTTTGTGAGCAGTTTTGAAATTACATTCCATACACTTGAAAAACTTCTTTCTGCTATGAATTCTTTTGTGTCTTACAAGAATTGATTTTGCTGCAGCTTTAAAATCACATTCCGTGCATTCAAAAGAATTTTCTCCTATGTGATCTCGTCTGTGAATTACCAAATTGAATTTATATTCTGTTTTGAAGTCATGTTTTGCACATTTGGAAGATTTTTCAGTACGAATTTCTTTGGAAGTTGCAATATGTATTTGCTTTCTTGTGAAATCAACATCCGTGTTTTGGAAATACTTGTCTCCTGTATCAATTCGCTCATCTTGTAGCAAATTTGGATATTTTGCAATTTCGAAATTATACTTTGCTGTGGAAAGTTTTTCTCCGAACTCAATGCATGTAGAATCTCTTGTATTGGTTACATTAGCTATTTGGTAATTAAATTTCACAGAATGGGAAATAGCCTTTCTCATCGTAGTATCATAACCATGCGAGTTTGAATAATTATGCTCTGCTAGTGTCTTTCATCGTAATGAAAATGCTCACCATGATCACTTTTTATTTCTTTGACGTCCATCGACGAGTCTCCAGTAATTTTCCAATTGTTATATAAGTAATCTATACCTAATATTTCGGTATCAAATATTTCTATTTTTATTTGAGTAGGTGAGTCGCTGAGGATTTGCCGTGAGGCCTTTTCGTCCGTCATGTTATATTAGCTTTGTATATGTTTATGTCCCATAAAGTACTTCTATCTTATAAATTTTAGAAACTGTGTTAACTCGCAGTACGAAATGCCTGATTATTCTTAAAATTACCATAATTATTAATCGTTTATACTATTATTAATATCATATAAATTTTTACTTAGCTTATGCTGATATTAGGATTGACGCGACTGTTGATTAGACGTGGTACTTCATTTGTATAACGCAGCCATCTGGAAGTAAACTAGATAATTTTACCACGTCCGAAACTCTGTAGATATGAAATCCCAGAGCAAATGTTACAGGTAAAGGTAGATTTAGAGATGTCCTGTTCGACGCTTCGTATTGATTACACAAAATACTGACAAACTTTGTTAAAAAAAATAGTAAGCGCATTGTACCTTTTATTTTTTTAATTCTTGTTGGTATATTCGCTGCTTTTAATTTTCCACAATGTTGCGTGATTTTTATATATTTTAATAAATTTTATTAGATATTGTTGCAAAAAATTTTTATTTTCATACAAGATTTAACACTCGTTGTCAGATTTAACGTTGTCTCTCAGTTAGTTATCAACTAACTGAGAGACAACACGTGCACCAAACACCCACGTTTAGAGCGTGCCGTTCAAAACCAACAAATCAATCTCTGTGTGTATGGCCAGGTAACAGCTAATCCAGATGATTTCAAGGCAACTGGAAAAAGTCATATAAAGATTTAAAGTATTCGATATGAGCACTTTTAATATCTATGCTTTGAACTGGTGTTTCTTAATCTATTGTAAACACTAATGAAAAGAAATATCACATATTCTGTTACTATAGATCATAGTCACTTGATCCAGAACATTGAAAAGCTTCCATTTTCCTTGTGCTTTTCAAAAACATCCTCTGCTGTTTAGTATCTTTTTACAAATTCTCGGCCCGTATTTGGATACAGCAATATTGAATAAGCGTATTGTAACCTTTATGTTTTATATGTTTGTTGGTATATTCCCTGCTTTTAATTTCACACAGTGCTGGGTGCTCTTTAGATATTTCAAAAAATTGTTGTGAACAAATAATATTTTTGGACATGATTTAACGCTCGTGTTCTAAATTGACAAATAAATCTAACACGGGTATATCTGGCGTGCGCATTTATCAAAATCTAGGTCAATACTATAAAGTAGTTAGCCACAACCGATGAATTATAAATGTCACCAAAGGATCTATAACATGATCGATGTCACATTTTATTATTGCAAAGGCCACTCCGATTGGATATCTGGATTGACCCTTTTTCTTAAATTCATAATACTGTTCTTTATCTTATATTTAGTGACGTATTTTAGTGTAAATTCGATATGTGTGCCCAACGAGCAATTCATGCTATCAATTGGATCATGCGTACTATGAGATATCATGTCCATAATGTTCCTAGGAATGCTAATAAAATATTCGTTAAAATTCAAAACTTTTAGACTGTCCGAAACAGTTTTATTAGAAGACTTTCTTCGTTCATTTATTATAGCGCACATAAACTTCGTAGAAATACCTGATTTTTTTAAATCAATCCTTAGCTTTAATCCTTTCAGATTTTATTTTATTTTTGTAATCCTATCTGGAATTATTTCTGGTTTCATGTATTTCAACAATGTCACATGTGCATATTAATTCTGAAGTAAAAATCTTCATGGTAATGATAATAATATAGGAACATTGATTCATCGCTTTCGTATCATTATCTGATATAACACACAATAATGATGAATCCACGACAGAGTGAAAGAGAAATATATCGATCTCCGTTACTTCTAAGTAGGTCCGATGTGTGGAACGGTGGACTAATGTTTCATTCGCATTACTAATGAGTTAGTAATAAGTTAGGTATATAAAAGTTTCAATTTACTTTAATTTCCTTAGCTCCGTATGTAGCAGACCTTACTTTAGAGTCAAAAAGTAGGTAGCCTAACAATGTACCTTGCAAAATTAATTATAAGGTTATCTTATAATTTGTACTATTAAGCTTAAATTAGAAAAAAAAAACAAATGCAAATCTTTTATATGGTGTAGACGGTGACCAGATAAACGCGCACACGATAAAATCGAACAGAAAAATGCACACTCATATATGCGCACACGATAAAACCTCACACAGAAAGTAGCGCAAAGTGGCAAATGCCCATATAGTCAAAAGCGCCAGCGAAGAATGCTCACACCGTCAAAATCATATGGTGATAAATACGCACGCTGATAAATAAAGCACAGTAAAAAAAATTTAATTTTAATTGCATGTGTGTGGGGTTCTCATAACTTTGTTTATTCTTCATAGTCTCCATTGGAATTTTTATATAAGAATGGTTAGTATAAACCTTAAGCTATGAAATATATCGGTATTTCGGTTTCAAGTTAGAATTTTAAACTATATATAGAATTCAGAATATATTTGAAATGTTCTGCATATTCAGAATACGCCAATGTAGAAACCCTTTATGCACTTTGATTTCTGTTTATGCGCATGCGCGGTCATATTGGCTTCGCAAGGGTGTCATCCATCTTTAAATGTAGATTTACATTTGTTAATTTTCCTTCAATTTCAATTCAGTCCTTAAAATTGAAGGTCATGCAAAATTGTCAGAATAATTGTTGAGCTATTTACACTTGTCAATTTGTAGGTGTCAACCACAGGCATATATCAACTATAATCTGTTAATAGAAGAAATAACGAAAATACGGCCTTGAGACATTTTTTCTTGAGACAATAACATTAACATATAAATCACACTATGCATTTTATTTACAGTTTCTAAAAACCATGATTAAAAATAATTATTTAGCTGAATCTGAAATAGAGTATCTGATGCTGATAATCACATTTTACCTTATTTGACCTAAAGTAGACACGTTAAGATCTACAGTACTTGACTAAGTACTTAAAATTGCAGGAAAAATTGACAAGTGTAAAACAGTGATTTGCAAGTACTTGGCTAAGTACTTAAAATTGAAGGAAAAATTGACAAATGTAAAACACACTTGAGATTTATGTGGATTTATGCATTATATCATTCTCGAAACAACGTGCAATATTTTTTTTAGTTTTCATGGTGTGATAAACTATTTCTATATGATTTCACTTCTTTTTACAAGGTGGAAAACAATCAAGTGCAGGTAAAAATAGATTTTTATTGATATAAATTATATCAATTGGTTGACGCTCACATATGCATAAATACATTATTACACTATGCAATACTTATTACCACGGTTGTTTTATTTAACATTTATATCATGCTCTTATATAATATAGTTAAATAATTATTAAGCAATTAAGGAATTAAGGAACAGTTTAATATGACTAACTAAAATTTTTTATTTTCAATGCCCATTATGGAATAATCAAAGAGCCAGAAAGGAAAACCAATTGTATAATATACTTGGGTTTGGAATATTTACATTTTCGAATTAATGAGTATATAAATATTTAGTTGCAGGCAAACCCGTGTATACAAATGTCATTCAGTCATGTCAACGAAAGATGACAGCGTCATAAAGGAACCAACGCCACATTCTCACGATTCGTATCCCCAGAAATCAGACGCTAACAAAACAAGGAATGAAATGAAAAATGTTATGAAAAACATAGGTACTACTCCTAGAAATGTCATGGGGGATGTTTTATCTAAGCTGAACAACGATGTACTTGCGCATGTGCCGAAACAATAATCACTCTCAAGAAATTTACTATTTCATAAAGAACAAGGTCACTTACCTAACCCAGGATTACTACATTTTGATATTCCTGAACAGTACAAGCAAATGGTTCTTTATTATACGAGAAAATATGATTCCGATAGGATTCTAGCATTAGGCGACAAGGAATTGTTATTCGAATTATTTATAAGATATAATATTTGGAGATGGCACGTTTTATAAAGTTCCGTCTATTTTTTATCAACTATATACTTGGCATGCTAACGTTGGCAATTCTTATCCACTCTAAATTTACTTCTTGTTGCAAAAGAAAAACTCTTAACACTTATATCAGAATGTTTGATATTTAAAATTATTAATTCCGAACATAACACCTGAAAAGATTTTGTTAGATTTTGAAAAAGCATGCATGCATTCTGCAAGTACGGTTTTTCCATTTGCTGAAGTTAAGGGATGTTATTTTCATCACTGTCAGAGTATTATTAGGAAAGTTGCAAATTTTGGCTTAAAACCTCAATTTTAAACTAATATTGATGTAAAGTTAAAACTAAAATCAATAGCTGCACTGACATTTGTTCCTATAGACGATGTTCGAATTGTTTTTGATCAACTTGCTGCTACTTTTGCTGACGAGGAATGAAATACTTACATATTTCTTTTCGACATATATTGAAGGTGCAGGAGGTAGAAATCCTCAGTTTCCGATACATGAATGGAACCATTACGATGCAGCTCTTGAGAAACACCCCAAAGACCACAAATTACTGTGAAGGATTTCATAGCGCCCTAAATTCGCTCTTTCTCTGCGTGATCCAAGTATTTGGGTGCTGTTTCATGGATTAAAAAGAGATTTGGCTTGTCATAAACTGCCTTTAGCAAATGCTCACGTAGGTAGATTAGAACTCAAAAACGAAAATATGAACATCATCATTCTGCACTACTGATCACGTACACAATTATCCTAATGTACACGATAAGGTGCAATATTTATGAGGGCTAGTAAATTTACAATGAACTCGAATTTCTTCATTGTTATTGTCACTGTAATTTTGTTATAATCAATATTTGTACAAAAATTAAATATAATTTTATACGCAATTATGTTTGTTTTATGTTGTGGATTTATTATAAAATAATAAACACCAATTAAGATGATTTTAGATTTATTTAATAATTATAGATCACAGCTTATCATGCCATCTGGTGTCACAATACCCATCTTCTCTTTTGTCCTGCCTACAGCGACCTCTCTTGCATAACTATGACACAATGTTTTGTTTTATTACTTATACGAGTGTCTCATCGCAGTAAAATATTTTGGATACATGATGTCAAATGTATGGCGCAAAAACTGCATAACTAGCCTGCTTATTTACTCTGAAAACAAATTATAAAGAGGAATCAAAGGTATTATCGAGCTTGAAGAGTGGTTTCGAATCCCGCCACGATTTTTTTGTCTTTGTTTTAATGCAATGTATGTTATTTAATCTATTTCCTTACATCCCTAACCTTATGTTAGGGTTAGATTAGTTATTTTGGGGTTAGATTAGTCAGATTAGTTTATGTTTATTTCCGGTCAGTTTATGTTAGCATATCTTGTATTTACTAATTATGGACTTCCCGCACAAGGCACGTTAAACTTACGATAACGCTAAATGTTTATAATGACATACGGTATTCGAATATAACGTTTACTGAAATTCCGAAACTAACTCATTTACGTTACGGTAATGATCTTGGTATTGATGTTAATGAAATGTAGGACGCAATTGCATTGAACAAGGTTCCGATTAGAGAACTTTTCAAATGAAGCAATTCGTTTATGTGTCCGACTTACCGAGAAGATATAGATTACCTTAGGGAGATTAAAACAATTGATCAGCATGTTGCAAATGGTAAGTGACTTGCAAGGAATTTATCTAATTACCTGTTTTGTTTTTAGACGTTACTGCATTATGCATTTGTCTTATGCGTCGGCCCAATATATATCCGATATTCCTCATACAGTTATAAAACATTTAAACAATACAGCCAAGTAATACTAAAATACTTAGCTGCAGTAGGAAAGTTGAATTTGTATTTATTTTTATAGGCCATCCTGAATAGAAATGAATTATTGTGGATTTATTAATGGTATAGCACGAGCTGTATATCGCCCAATCGTAGTAATTCTAAATCATCAGCCCGACCGAAGCACAAACGTTTACCTGGCATTTCTATATAATAATTTACAATTTAAATAATACAATTTATTAATAGTAATAGTATTTATTTATACATTTACATTATTTAATAGTATTTATTTACACAATGAAATGCCTCTTCTTCTTCAATAATTATTATCTTCGATGAATTTACCGTGTCCGTTATTGTCCCGCTAAAGCAGCATATTTGTCGTAGTCCGATAATTATTTAGCGTTACGGTGTGTTCTGCGAGTGCGCAGTGCTTCAAAAATAGCGTTATCGTTTACCGCTAAGTCTACGGGAACTCCTTATTATCAGAAAAATTTACCAACAAAAGCAAGTTGATACTCCATGTAAAATGGCATGGATCCAAGTAGTTTTCGTTGCATATTCATTATAACGTCATGGATATTCATTATGACGCCATAAACCCTAAATATTTTACCGCGATGAGACACATGTTTATTTAAAAACAGAAGACGCTGAAGAATTTAACTTATACATTCTATTATATATTTCTATTATAATTTAACTTATATATTTTAACTAGACATTTTGCTTACATTTTTTCTGATGGTTCGTATATTTAATACGAAGGTTCATTTCGCTCGCTTAACATTATATATTTACAATATGCTTCTGTGTTTGTCTGTCTTTTTGTTTGTTTGCTCTCCTTCTTGTTTTCTTACATATGTGTCTACATTTTGTGCCATACATATTTAAATCCTTGCCTTTAAGTTTTTGTGTGTGTTTGAATAAACGTTGAGTTTCCAGTATTAATTCCTCGTTTATGTATATTCTGTTATCATTATTCTCTTCTATTTCACAGTTTGCCAATGTTAGCTTCACAATTTTTGTTCTTTCTCTCAGATTTTCTGCTTTGTTATCATAAAATTTTACTCTAATTACTGGTTGCCTTTTTGTTTTAAGCGTTTGCATATTTTCTATATCTCATTGTTATTTTTGTTACAACGTTTTAATATTTTTAATACATTTTCTTTTGTTACATCTGTATTCTCTTTTCTTTCTGTTATTCCTGTTATTCCTTTCTTAATTCTTGAATACGTTGTATTAGTTCCCCTCTTCTTTCTCTTTTTTTGCACTTTACTTTAACTTTAATGCGCTTTTTTTCGAATTTTTAAATTTCCGCCCTCTTCGTCATCTGTCAAATCTGTTTTACTTGCGCTAACTTCACTGTTCCCCTTTACCGCGCTGTCACTGACCTTGCTCTCTTCGTCACTTTTTTGCCTAACCTCACTGTTTTTACACATTTTACAAACCCATTTATTTTTGTTTTCCCATTTTCCATTTGATAATATAACTTAGATATCTTACTATATTCCATATGCCACCACTTGTTACATTTTCCTTTACACTGAATACTAAACTGAGATGTTACATTGTACCAGCGGCCATGTTGGAACGAAAGTCTTTTGAAAAGCCATAAAAGTCCGTTGAAACATTGTTATTCTCCCACCAGGAAGATTAAATTATGTTGGGTTAAATGCCACCGACATCTATTAATGTCCATCATTCAGAATTAAATCAAGAATTTTGAGAAGACATTAGACAGCAATGGCAAATCAAATGGTCGGACTTGAATTGCAAAAAAGGAAGACATCTGTACAGCATTAACCCAGTAATTCCAAAGGAATCTTGGTTTTCCAATATAAACAATCCTTCCAAATATGGAATATCTATAGTATATCACATGATTACGACATTCCTCATGTCAATAGATTCAATATCATAAAAAGTCTATGTAACTATAAAAAAGTTGGTTCTATCTATCTATTAATAATTATAATAATAAAACTATGGAGTTAATTAAAAAAAAAACCTTCTGTCCGATATTTAACGGTCTGCGCCGAGTAATGTATTCAGTTCTTGAACGGTTTGCGCCGGAATCTCGGTCAGTTTTTGGAAAAGAATAATAATGGCTAGACTAATGTCCCCAAGAAGAAGAAGAAAATAATAATAGATAGAAAATGTAAATAAAGAATACAATTGCGGACGCCGTAGCGTATTGGTAAGATGCATGACTACCAATCCAGAGGTCTCCGGTACGAGGCCCAGCTTGGCCGCAACTTTATACGAGGCCCATGGTCACAGTGACGTTACATGCACATCTATAGGGATAGGGGTAGATGCAGGCTCGTAGTCGGTTGTTAAAAAAATAGTTCGTAGAGGTGGTTCTTCAGTACTCAAGATCGTAAAATAAAAATTAAATTAAATTCAAATATTATAATTAAATCTTGAAAAATTAAATAGCTAAATTTATTGTCATTAATTAGAATTAGAACGATACGCCACTGATGATGCGGGAGATTGTGCAGCAATCGCTCACATTTTCAGTTAGCGTCTTATTGTTGTCATAACTTAGCTACAAGTACGAGAGTTATCATAGCGCGTAGAAAAGTTCCCGCTGTATACGGTAGAAAACAAAACTGCGAGGTAAAGAAACAACTGTTGGAAATCTACAATAAAGGATAAAGGTATTATATTACGTATTACCGTCACTAGTTAGTTTTCAATAAAAAGTAGTCAAAGTGAATATCGTGATAATCAGAGCCCGGAAAAAATACGGGTCTTGTATTTTTATGTATTGTTAACTAGCATTTTAGTTTTCCACTTATTTTAAAAAATATTAAATTCAAATATCCGTATTTTTATGGTTTCAACCAGTATTTTTTCCGGGCTCTGGTTATAATATTGAAATACTTTATTTGAAGACTTTTTTATTTTTATCGCAGGCTCTCTCAACAATAAAGCGACAAACACAAAGTTTAGTGTCTACATACTTTACAAAGAAAGAAACAAGTGAATAAAAAGCAATGAAAATAAAATCTCAATGAGCAATAACCATCAGGCTCAAATGCCGACATAGTCACAGAAATTAAAACTGTGCCAAAATCTTACGATGCGGCTGAAAACGATTTTCCTTATTCTTCGAATAAAATTCAATACGAATCCTTCAAAGTAAAATATGATGGTCTTTACGCAAATCAAAAAAAACTTGGATGTTCTTATTCCGCAGAAACTAATTCATTAAACATAAATAAGATAAAAGGACCACATATTTCAACAGAATGGCAATGTCTTATTGAATCATTGGGTAAGAACACTGAAAGAACACTTTAATTCAAAAGTTCATCAAATTGCCTTTAAAATACACAACGATGCAAAAGATAATGCAGTTGTAAATAGGCCAAGTAGGCCACAGCCTATGGGACCCTTGCACTTTAGAGGCCCCACTGAAATAGTTCAAAAATTAATTACCCTATTTGAACCAAAGAAATGCGGCACATGGAGTTGCTTTTTACAAATATAAAATATGGGAACGGATGACTAAGAAAAAAAGGTCATCACTTTAAAAATATAAAATATCGGAACGGATGACCAAAAAAAGGTCATCACTCAAAAGACTAAAAGGAAATGAAATTATATTTCGGGACATGTGCCGAGGAAGCGGGACGAATGGTCACCCAGGGGCCCTGAGATTTCAATGGCCTAGGAGCCCACGATTTCTCAATCAGACACAGAAACAAACGTATATAGAAAAAATCATATTACTATTTTTTTAATAACTCTTTATTTTGCTTTATTAGCTGCTACTATTTGCTACATTCTCTAACTTTAAATTGTATTATAATAAAAACTTTTTGCACTTTATTATACACTTCTTTATTTTTATTATATCTGCTAAACCTATTTTGACGGTTTTAAATTATGCTTGAAACTGATGAGCTGTTCACAGATATATTGGGTTTCATCAAAATTACTAAACAAAGATATAAATTCTAACTAGCGTTGGAATTGTCGAGCATGTTATAAAAAATTCTATCTACTTAACAACTAATTTATTACATCAACATAATCTTCCATTCTCTTATTAACGACCTCTAGCGTGCTATATAAATAAATAAACCTTTATTGGCATTCTCTACATAAAAAATCCCTTATTTCTTTCTACATGATGAAAACGAAACATAATAATAATACACATATTAATAACTACAAAACAAACTCTTTTGAAAAACATAAAAAAATTAACTTCTATCTTAATCCCCTCCCGGGAGAAGAATATATATATAAGCTATATATAAACCTAATGGCGCACTAATTCAGAAAATATTATTACACTAGATAAGACATCTTCCATAAAACTACGTTTTTACTAATGCGAAAAACAGCACAGTTTTACAGGATAATGCTCTTACTATGATACAAGTGGCACAGGCGGATTAAGGTTGGTTGAGACCCGGACCGCAGAAGAAAATATTAAGGGGCCCTTACCATAAAACTAAATTGTACAAATTCGGAATCTGCCCGTGACAAGGTGCTATAGAAATATTCCTATATGAAAGTAGTAATATATTAAAAAAATAAGTGCAATAAAGCTATACAAATAAACTAAATATAAACAAATTACTCTCATTCAAGCTCATTATTATTTATATTTTCTTTATTTTAATAAACATACAAAAACGACGAAACAAACATTTGTTTGTAGAAAAATACAATTAATCCTAAAATTGATTCTGAAGAAAAACCAAATGACCAATATTTATTTTAATATATTTTATAGAAATAATGTCACGCCACTATAAATAGAAGTTTGAGGTTAACAATGATAAATAAAATATTTCGGTTTTATGTAAACCATATTTAGTATGGCTCTTGCTACATCAGTCAACGTTGACGCCATATCTGGCTTAGTGTTGTTTTGTATGTTTACTGTTACCGTACCTACCCATAACTTATGCGAATTCCAGTTGGAAGTAAACGAAAGAAGATTAAAAACTCTTGTCTTTAAGATACCTTATTTTTGATATTAATATAGTATATATATAATAGTATGAAACATATAAGTGCATTATATTTTTTATAATAGCTTCGGAATAATATAATTTAAATTTCCATCTCTTTAAGTTCTTTCTATATTTAGAATCTATCTATATAGAAGAATCTAAAATACTAGTCCAATTTTCCGACACGATATTTACTATATTTTCTTAAGTGACTCTATTAGTTAAGGTAAAGTTATCCAACAGTCTTTCAGGCGGGTATAGATGTGAACTACATACTAAAATTAATTTACATTAAAAAAGTGTGGATAAAGTTTAATAATAATCTTAACTATAAAGAATAAGTACATTCCATAAAAAATATATATACGAAAAATAATTTTATTTTTTATGGCTTTAACCACCATGTAACGTAGATATAAAAACAATCTTATCATTTGGCTGAATTTTATAATTAACCGTATCGAATAATTCCCAATCGGAATCATTTATTAAAACTAATATTCCGGGTCGAACAGAATCATTTTGAATAAATAGTTCAGGTCTTTCTTTCAACATATGGTCTTTCATCCAAATTAATAAAGAACCAATCGTCCATTCATCCTTTCTCTCCGGTAAATTTATATCATGTTTTTTAACTTTATCAAACAATAATTCGGCGCCACCGCTGAATTCTATGGTTATTGCTATGTTTTCCATGTTTTGTGTGTATTTTCACACTAAAAGTTAGAGCAAGAATGATAGAAAAGTAACATTTAAAAATACTTTTATTTAAAAAATATTTTATAAATTGAGGTTATCCAAATAATGAAAGTAGTTCAAAGGATCTTCCGCATGTAATTCAAAATAACTCGGGTTGCCACAATAGCATTAATTGGAAAAAAAGATGTGTGAACAGGTTTTTAAGCATTCGACAATTTTGAAACATATATTTATGCTATGAACAAATTGTAAGCTAATATGAACTACTCCGTCGCTTATTTTACAAACTTTAAAAATTTCCGGTCTATATTATCATAATAAGCTAAACAATATCAAAAATGTATAATATTTTGGTTCATTTATTAATTTTTGTCATTTAAATTGTGTTTAAAAGTGAAATTTTTAATATTTATTTTTCTATTAGTCAGTAGTGCATATAGAGGAAATAGTCTCTCAATCAGTGTTATTTCGTAGCCAATTGAAAACTTATAGACAATATTAAGATGATGATTAAATAGTGCTACTTTTTATCCTGAAGTATAAGATATTAATTGAAGTAATATGTACGAATACCAACAAGGAACAATTTATAATCACAACAAATGTCTTATAAATGACTAGTTCAAGATATGTGGAACCATTTCACCCATTATTATAAGGTATCATCAGCACCTTCTTTATTAGGAAGTGCTGTCGCATATTTTTAAAAGATGAGACTGTTCAAATTAGCCGACAGCTATTTGTAGAAATTCAAATCAGTCTTATGAATTATTAATTTTTGAATGCAACCAGCATTACTGTAACGCTCTCAGCTGGAGTTAACTAATGACGCAAACAAATATCTTAATAACCGCAAACAAATTACAGAATCAAATGTACTTCGGAAACAGGTTGCTCGGGCGCCAGGTCAGTTTAATGTGAGACCGCACTGTGAAACTGATGATGATCGGTCCTCAGTGGCTTACTGAGGGCTCAAATAAACTCAGTTGGTTAGTAATCCAGGTGTTCTCGTTCTTGCGGGGAAGCTGCAATAAACTTATCCACTAATAAGTGAAACAGCATTTAAGGCTTAACAAAACCGTGTATTGTTCTTCTAATATAAACAAAGAAAAAGAAATATCAATATACAAATAAAAATATCATCAATCAAAACATAAACTTTAAAAAATCATTTTAGCCTTTATGGCGGTTACCATAATACACAATAAATAAAACACTGGTCAAAGTCAAATGGTTTTAATGCGGTGGTGCGAACGCACTAATTTACAAGCAATCAAACGCTAGGGTTGTGTATATGTATATATACTATCACGGAATGGATAACTCTCAATATACGGTATGGATCAAGGATAGGAACACTTAAGAGTTCGATCCTAACGGCGGGTAATAAATCATACAATAAATAAAACAGGATAGGAACACTTAAGAGTTCGCTCCTAACGGCGGGTAATAAATCATACATAAGTACGGGAGGCTGGATAACTCTTAATACAGAATCACGGGTGACAGGAACACTCGGAATTTACTACTAATGGCGGGTTATAAATCTTTCACAAATACGGGAGGGCGGAGATAAATTAACAGGACAGGCATATTCGGAGGTCGCTACTAGTTACAACACTCTCGTGTATTTAAGTGTTAATGCCACATGAGTCGACAAAAATTACCAAAATTAGCGTTGGGTGTACTCTAGCAAATAAGGAATCACTACCGGATACAGCAACACCACTGTGTACGTGGGTGCCACTTCACCGAAGTATCAACAACTAACCGCTGTGAACATCGGTTAGCGTTTGACACGCGTTACTGGTAACGGAAAGGAAAATCACTACGGATATCAGTAACACCACTGTGAACATAGGTGCCAGTCACCTAAGTACAACAAAACGACTAAAACCAACCCTTGTGAACATAGGTCAGCGCTGGTTGCACTTTTGTGTACATACACTATCATCACCCATCACTCAATACAAACTATCGTGTACATAAGTCAGTATTGTGAAATTTAAGTAAAAGGATATTTCCTTTATCCTGAACCTATTGGTTAACCGAATGTTAAAAGGAAATAAATCATTCAAAATACATGCAATCAATAGCAATGAACGGTATATTTAATATAGCAATAAGCGGTATAAGAATTAATCTTACCAAACGTGTAGACCGGTGTCTGCTGCTAGCTGTTGATTTCGGACTCGGGAAGGCCAGTGACTGTTATTAAAAGCTTTTTTTTTGTTTTACGAAAGAAGTGGAGAAACCTTCAAAAGGCGAAGGATGCCCGATGGGTTTTTTACCCACTACAACTCTACTCCCTGTTGGGAGATTGGAGAGTTTGTGTAAAGGAGGCTTTAGGATTCACCATCCTCTTCAGCCTGGAACTATTAAAAGCTTCGAAATTTGCTTTTTTGTCAAATACCAAGCTCACACAACTAGTGTGGAACAGTGGACCCTACCACAACGCATGTACTAGCGTCTCCTACTTTAGTACAATATTAATACATTCATTTCATCTTAATATTCTCATCTCATTCATATTCATGAGGTCATCTATATTACTATCGAGCTCGTACATACACACGGAAACTATGCTGTACATTATTATAAACTATATATTTTCTTTCAGTGACGTAAACAATCGTACGCTCTTTTTTATTCAAACGACACTTATTCCTTTCTTTTATACGCGCGACGTATTTATTTAGCAGATAATATTTACGTTCTTAATTCGGAAGAAATCATTAATTATAAATACATTTATATCACCGGCTAATTATAGTAGAACGCATCTTCGTTGTGAATAACATAATCTTTCATTTAAAATACGGTACGGCAAAACATTTAAAAATTGTTTATCTATGCAAGATGATGCGTTTTAAGTTTTCAATATAGAGACAGACATATATTGTTTTATGTAATCTTTTTGATATAATCTAACCAACTCAAGATGAGTAATAGTACATTACTCTACAGTATCATCCAAAACAAATGCAATGCTGGTTGGATTCAAAAATTAAAAATTCATAAGAGTAGTAATGGATGTAATAGTTCCATGTATCTTGAACTACCGGCTACTTAGACATTTGTTGTAAATATATTTTTTTCCTTTTTGGTATTACGTACCTATTATTTCAAAATATAGTTTCCAATTGGCTGTGAAAACCTTGTTACAATATTATAGTTCGCGCAAGGAGCATTTTCCCGTAGCAGAATAACTACAATTGCATGTCTTCTTTGTTAAAATTTTTACTTACATTGTTATGTAGTGCCTAGTTACCTGTTATTCATTCAAAGGACTTTAATAAAGAATTATAACGTACTATTTAGCATTTTATTCACTTATTTCTCAAAATTTATTTGTTTATCACAGCAAAGAGTAATCATTAATCCTGTTCCTCGTAAACAATTAAGACTGATTATTTTAAAATAAACTTCCCGTTTTGTATTTAAGCCGATAATAGTTTTTTACCTAATAAAATAATTGCGAACTTTCTAGGTTTTATTTTCCAAAACAAAAAAAAACTGAAACAAAAATAAATTTTCGGAAAAATATACTTAATTATAATTTAGCCTTTGAAGACATTTGATCATTTCCTTTAATCACTTTTACTTAAATTTAAAAACATAATAAATTGTACTTAACTTTAAAAATCACAGTAATAGATCACAGAGTTGTAAAATAATATTTAAAATTTGGGTAAAAAAATATTTAATAGGACAATTAAAGGTTAAGAATATTTAAAGGATTGGGTAAAAGTTCGTTGTGTAGTAGCAGTTTGCACTACAAACAATAAAACCAATCAAAGTTTTTGTTAATACATCAACACAATTTCATTTGCAATTAAATGTTTTCATACATTCTTCTTTAACATTCTTCGTTTGTATCCATTCCAATATTTCTCTCTTCGAGCGTGTCCATTTTCTTCCATTTTAATGATGCTAAAGTTGAATGTTTCAAATATTTCATTTAGCTTTAAAGATACATCTAATAAGTGCTAAACATATCCTATTTTATTAATCTAAGATTTATAACCTATTTAAAACATTACATAGTGCTTGACAAAACAAAATCAGTTAGTTTTTTAACACTTCAAATATTGATATAACTGAAATAGTTTATTTAAAGATAGCGATCGCATATATTTTAAAGATATTGCTCATGCCTTGTTTAAACGTTTGGAGGTAAAAGAGAATGCACCAACGCATCCATTGCACACAAAGTGCGATAAACATTTACGAATATTGTTGTAAAAAAATGTATCTCGCTAAATTTCGGAACTAAGATGCGAGCTAGTGACGATTGGTATTGATTTTACTTCTAATTCGCGCCAAGTAATGAATCAATCATAAAATTAACTTGTTAATGAGTTATATCATTTTAAATAGATATGTGCACGCACTATTTCGAAAATATTGATGATTAAGAAGTTTTTAAGAATTAATTTAAAAATTGAGGCATAGTGGATACGTGTGTGGAATAGTGGTAGTTGTCATCGGCAATATGTCATATTACTATAGGGCCAAGATATCACGACATCGAATCGTGAGTCCGGCGTTCTATCTTTGCACTATGCCTCCGTTTTAAACTAATTTTTAAAATTTCCCTTAAGTTAAAATTTCCCATATATTAAACGTTACATATAAATTTATTGTATAATGCATTTTATTAGCAGTGTATAATGCATTTGGACGAAATAACACCTTTACAAGTTGAGATGAACTATTAAAATGTTTTATCTATCAATGAAGAGTCCGGGACTTTAACAATCAAAGTACTCTTCTATTGGGTTTTATCTGAGAAGCATAGAGAAAAAAACCAATTTGTTTCTGAGAGAAAAAACAAAAAATGAAACAAGTTACAATATAGGTCTATTGATGTTCATAGTCAATACACATGAATATAGTATTGACTATGAATATCAATAGACCTACATTGAAACTTTACGCTGTATCATTTTATTAGCATTTAGAGAGTTTTCAGCTGCCCACAAGAAGTTAGAAATTTTATTATATACTACATAAAACAATGGTTAACCCATTTAGTGTTGATCATGTTACTTAATGCTTAGAGTAGTAACGTAACATTCGATCAGCTTAATATTTACTCAGTTTACAATGAGAGGTGCAGCGGTCACTGTGCGTCAAAGGCGTGTTTTGCATTTAAATTTGTTTTCGGTAAGCTTGCTGTTCGATAGTAAACATTTACTGTATCCAAACACGCATTAAACCTCGTTTCTAAAGTACTAGTCAGTTACCCCGAGGGGGTTGCTAGTTCCCCAACGTGCGCCTCTTCAGGTAGCGGATCCGAAAAAGCCTTTCAGATATGGGTAGTACCGAGGAAATCAAATACTCGGGGCGGACCAAAACTTGCATTGAGCAGCAACAATAGGTTGAGTCCAAAATGAGCACAAGCACAAGTTCTGTAAACATAAATGGTTGTGCATCAGACAGAAACCACAGATTAAATTCCCATGGAAGCTACAAATATGGCAAAGGTTAACAAAGAAAGCAGTAAGTCGGGCGATCCGGCTGACGACCGGTGCTATTCCGCATCCAGGGCGGGCAGTGTAAAATGGGCTACTGGACACGAGGATGTGGGTCTCCAGGCACCTCGTGCGAAATTGATTATCAGAGGTACCCAAGGAAGGTGTAACATACGAATCCCACAGCAAACATGGGCCTCATGGAATTTGCGAGATCTCTCAGAAACTCACTAGAGGGAATGGTAACTTTGCTTCTAACGATGCACTCGCCTATTTTTCCACGGGAGGAGATTGTGCCGACGAGAGTGTATCCCAAGGCGTACCTTTTATAAGACCTCAGAAAAAAAAACAAGCATGTCAAGGGGTACGAAGCAATTAGTCCACGGTTCATATTCTTACACATCAAAGGCAAACCCTACGCCTTACATCTCATGAAAATTTACGTACACATACCTCCGAAGCGGAGGATGAGGAAATGGAAAACTTCTATACATCCCTGGAAACCACCATTTCTAAAGTTCGTGGTAAGGATGTTATTATTATTGGCGATTCAACTCTAAAATAGGAGATACAACAGCAGATCATCACATTCGCATAGTAGTAGGACAATATGGTCTTGGCACACGCAATGAAAGAGGAAAACGTCTTATTCAATTGTAGTTGATAATGGATTCACTATAGGAAACTCAATTGTCCAAGTACCAAAGAGAATGCTCTATACACGGACAGCTCCCAATGGGATTCACAGAAACCAAACCGACTTTACTCTCGGTAGAACAAGATGGCGTACCACACTGAGATCAGTCAAAACACTACCAGGTGCAGACTGTGGTTCAAATCATCAATTACTTATGTTCACTCTATGTGTCAAACTTAAAGCACCAAAACGAACAACTGTAAGCAACCCATTAGCTTTCGCCAAAAAAAAACAAGACGTCTCCATTCAGAGTGAACTTATAGATGCAGAACATCATTCTGTGGAACCTGTATGACGCAATTTTTAGACTCTGATTCAGAAGGTGGCCGCTACGCAAACGACGAAAACCTCAGCTAAGCAAAGAGGGATCCCCGAAAAACTCTGTCATTACTTGATAACAAACGCCAATTAAAGGCAAGAGGACTCAACGATCCAGAGATATGTGGGAGATATACAGAACTATTCAAAGAGAATGCCGCCGAAACAATAACAACTGTCTTAACAATATCTGTTCAGAGATTGAAGCTAATTCCAAAACTACCCAAACACGTGACCTCTTTAAGAAAATAAAACAAATAACCCATAAACCATCACATAGAACATGGGCCATTAACAACAAAGATGATCAACTGGTGACCGAAATATCGAAAGTAGTTGAACTCTGGAGAAAATACTGCAAAATCTATTTCGACGAGAAACTATTAATTTTCGTTCGATAGTTTTCATTTCTCACGTGAGGAAGGTCATGCTGTATGTGATGCACCAGAGGCTACAGCAGTTACTCACGTGGCAGATAGCGCCGAAACAGGCAGGCTTTGCTAAGCGCAGAGACACACGCGAACAGATACTCAACCTACGTCAACTGATAGAGAAAGCAAGAGAGTACTACACACCAATATATATTTGCTTTATCGATTATGAAAAGCCCTTCGATAATCTAAAATGGGACAAACTTTGGAATATCTTATTAGGAATGGGCGTGCCGACCCAAATTGTCCATCTCCTGAAGAGTTTATACGATATGTGTCATTCGGTTATCAGAATTGACAACAACTTACCGTGCAAATGCATAATCAGAAAAGGTATGCATCAAGGATGTATCATGTCACCATTGTTGTTTAACATCTATAGCGAGTTCATGTCACTTGTCTTAGCAGATTAACCGGGGGCGTAACGATAGGAGGAAATAAAATCTCGAATTTGCGTTTCGCGGATGACACCGCACCTATAGCAGCTAACCAGGATGAACTCAAGGGGCTGATGAACAGACTGGAACGGATAAGCGGTGAATACGGCTTGCACATAAACGTTAAAAAACCAAGGTAATGATTGTCAGCCAGACATTAAGAAGATTGGGAACTATGAGATGGTGACCCAATTTATATATCTGGGTGCCGTTGTAAATAATGAGGGCAATTGTGAGCCGGAAATATGAAGACGGATCCAGTTGGGTCTTAATGCTATGTCACAGCTGATTAAAGTCTAGCGAGATAAATCAATAACTAAGAAAACCAAAATCAGTTTGGTTAACACTTTAGTTTTCCCATACAAGAGATCTTGGACGCCGTACAAGAGATCGGCACCGCGTGGGAGCGTTTGAGATGTGCTGGCGGCGCATGCTGCGACGGCACGCAGGACAAACGCCGCAATTCTCGCCAGAATTCAGCGACTCCCCGAGCTAATCTACGGGAAGTTCTTGTCATTCTTTGGTCATATACCCCACAGCAAACATATGGAGGGGTTGATGGATCAGGACAAGCCAAATGCAAGGTATCGTTGTGGTAGATCCTGTACACTCTGGATTGACTAACTTGGTCGAAAAGATGCTTAACAAAAACATAGAGCGAGCTACAAGACTCGTCGAACATCGGAATAGATGGAGAGAGACGATGAGGGCTGCTCTACAAATAGTAAAATAGAAGGAGACACCACGTGTCTGACAAGATGCTAGAACTAAAAAGAAGACAGTGACAGTTTTTGGAGAGGGAATTAATCGAAATCAAATCTGCATTCCATTCAAAACATAGAGATGTGGTAGTTAAAAGATTAAACAGAAATATTTTGATCCAATATTGTGATCAATTTGAAGACCCCATCTCCCCGTCCCCCCCCCCCCTTCCCCAAATTATAATTTTCGCACAGACCACAATATTTATTATGCTATAAATCTCATAAAATGTGCACTACTTGTTCCTACGACTATCTTCCCCATCTAGATTTTAAACTATTATACGAAATGGAGCAATCGCGTATAAACAGCATACGCAGATTTCGCTTGAGTACGTTTATGGACACCCGCCGAAAATTAAGTCATACCTTATTTGAAAGCTCTTGAAGCACAGAACACAGTGTATCATATTTTACATCGATTTTCCTTTCAGGAGTTATAGTCCCCCAACGCGCCTAAAAGAAATTAAAACGCTGTTAACACGATACCACTCACTAAAATGCTTCGTACCATAACTTTAATCTATAAACATTTGTTGCAAAACACTCAACTGTAATAAATAATGTTTCTTCATGCTATTTTTAATAAATGACTGTAACAGTCAAATAAATCGTAAACGATTTTATGACGCCTCTACTAGCAAATTTAACAATCAAAGTTATTTGATCGAAGGGTTATTAAAATGTAAATAACGAGTTGTGCTATTCATATATGATTCGTGAAATAATGTCAACCTCTGATAACTAAATAAAAAAATCTAAGACATAAAAATAGTTCTCTCAAAAATGCAGTTTTCAGCAAGCATTTAGAGAGTAGACCAATTTACCAACAAATAAGCGAAACTCCCGATTCTGGTTCCGATTCTGGTTCAGTAATTTTGGATTCCATAGAAATGACTTTCCTTGGTCTATTGATTATGATTTAAATTGTTAATTTTAAATATTATTGTTAATATCACCGGTAGAGGGCGTTAAGGAAATTTAAATAAATAGCTTTTGCAATATCATAAAAGGAAGTTCATTTAGAAGCGACGGAACGGTAAACCCTAACAATATGCACTACTGGTCACAGACTAATCCGCACTGGGTGTAAATGGATCGACCTATGGTGTGGCATTTTAACTGAGCAAATCGTTGGATCTTTTACTTTTGCTAATGTAATTAATGAGGAGCGTCCTAATTTTGTTAATAAATGAATTGCCATTTATTCTAGACTAGATAACCCGCCGTAAAACGACTATCCATTACCAGGTCATATTTTATTTAAATGTAATTACAAAATTTGACATTTAATTTCACATATCACAAGAAAATCACAGTGAACATAAATAAAAATAATAAATTCTCTTCAATCATGTCGTTGTTCAGGCAAATCAGAATACTACTCCTCCATAATCCGGGAATATAGTGTTCCGATTCCTGTTGATTGGCCCGCTTTGACTTGATTCTCGTTGAAATTAATAGCCCCGTTGCGAATCGCTTGGCTACGACGCTCTTGAATGATTGCTGCACACCGCACCTGCATTTGTTCGGGAGTTTCTCGTTGACGTGCTGCTTGATGAGCTGTGGCATCCGTTACGCGAATTAGGTTCAACGATTCCTGACTGTTTTGCCAACCATCTCTGCTTTCTTTCATTGGCTTTGCGACGTTTCCTAGCCACAGGATCTTCTTCGTCCATATTCAAAGTATTACCAGGACATAAATTAAGATGTGTCGTTCAATAGAATAAACGCTTGCATCGAAAATGTGGGCGATAATTCGAACATCTCCCTAAGCATAAATATAGTTCTAAATAATTTTCTGTACAAAATTTATTTATTTCAATTTTCTTAACGCCACTACGGGAAATATTATAATTACATAAAATATATTAAAACAATTTAAGTCAATATCAATTGGCCAAGGAAAGCCGTTCGACATTGTTAAATTCCCACATTCGAGTATCATATTGTTAAATAATTGATATAAAAAAAAAACGCGTAACATTTACACGTTTGTTAAGATATCTCCGAATAGAAAACGAAATCAATACATGGTTTTCGTTGATTTGTTGGTATTTTAACCTACTCTCAGTATCCGTGGTAACAATTGCTTTTTATAATTCCATTTAATATTTTCTAGTACAACCTACATAAAAAAATTAAGCAGCGCCTTCTAGTATGCACGTTATTTATTACATTGGTTTGAATTTATATACTTATAAAACTTTATCTTGGTAAATTTTGTATAAAATAAGCACTTTACTTTTTCGCATTGAACTATATACTACGTAACTGGAATAGATGCCTAGTAACATAGTTTAGAGGCCAAGTAATTTTATGCAACCGGTAAAACTTGTGGTATACCTATCTATATTTAACTCATACTAAATATAGGAAAAATTAACTTACCAACACATCAATCAATGTAAAAATAATTATTGCTTGACATTAGTATATTAAATTTATTTATCAGAAGAATTACTTTGTATATATTTATTTATAAATTACTTAAGTAAAATAATTTTATTTATTAATTCTTTGACTAGTTTGTTTTTCGTCTGTTCTTTGACTACTTATTATCTTTAGTTTTGTGCATTGCTTTTGTAAATGTAAGGGAAAGTTTAAGACACTAGGAACAGCTGATGGCTTTAACTGTAGAGTTGTACCTTCCATATTATCTACTATTAAAAAATGATCACTACAAATTCGGATACTTTTAGAATGATACCAGTTTTCTCTTCTAATGGCTGTGATTCAGTGTTTTAATAGGTCTGAGCGATTAAAACGAAATTTATAATGAAAAAAATACTGTAAGAAATAAACACATGTAAAAATTATGGATAAAACATGTAGCTTAACCTTGTTTAACGCCTACTATTTAGGGTTAGTTATAATTTAGTTAACTTCTCGTATTAATTTATATGAGTTGATCGTTCTGTAAAATATTTCCATAAAGACATCCCAGAAGATTGGGTTGCATATATTATTAGTCAAACAAATATTGGTTGCCTATATTCTAGTTAAACGATATTTTTGATTTTCCGCGTAAATAATATTAGTACAAAATTGATAGACATTAGGTCAGTCTCACGCAGATCGTCACAATTAAAAGTGGCGTAATTCAGTTTAGTTTTGTTGCATTCATCCGAGAAACCCCCCACATTGAGGCATATGCCCGCTAATAAATAGTAGAATCTAGTGGTTTATGATCGGTAAACATTAGTGCGAACGAATTTCCCGTTATCCATCCTATTTTGCCCTTTGTCGGAAAGATCATTGGATACTGTGCAAGAAGTTCGCTCACTTGGATAGCAGATCAAGACTATTTTCTATACGGGGTAAGTGCTAGATTAATACAGTCCATTCTGTTAATTGTAGAATATAACGTACTCGTATGTTCTGAGTCATTATTACTGGGCCACGGGTAGGGTACATACACCTACAATGTAACCTACCTATGAAAATGTATATTTTTCTGCTCACTGTGCAAATTTTTGAAACCAAAGGCAAAGCAATATACCACTATGGTTAGAACTATAAATATATGACATGAACTAATCAACATGTAAGGTAAAATAGTTAAATAATGTAAATACATAAGAACGTTTAGAAAAAAACATTAAATCAAGATCAAGAAGAATGCTATGTCAGTTTGCCTCTCATACATG
>WYDF02060462.1:0-11780 GCA_009867245.2 Adranes taylori
TATAAGGGTGAAGTGGGAAAGTGATGTATGGAACCATCTAAGAACGAATGAGCCAATAGGCAATGATAGAGAAGAATGCATGGTAGGTATAAAAGTGTGGGAAAAAAAATTCCGAGCAGATATTGGGGGCGAGGAAGAAGAAAGCGAGCATGTGTGCAGGATAAATGGAAATGATACAGGCGATAATGAAAAGGATATAAAGAAGAGGAAGTATACGAAGAAATAAGGAGAATGGCGGCAAGCTTTGATGGAATTCCAAGTGAAGTTTGGGAATTTCTGAACAAGAAAGAAATTGAGGCATTAGTAAGAGGATTTAATGATATTTGGAATGGGATGGAGGGTATGTCAGAAAACTGGAAAGAAGGTGAAATAATCTCCATATATAAGAGAGGACCGAGAACACAGATGGAGAATAATATGCGTTTTACCATAATGAATCGAGTGTTTAGGTTATTTCGAAGAACAATGTATATAGGGAAGGCTTACGAAGGGAAGGCTTTATAAAGAGAAGAGGAACAACTGATAATTTAGTAATCATAAATTATCAGATGAATCAAGAGTTTAGTACTGTAAAGAAATTATATATAATGTGTTTGGGTTCACAAGCACCACTTGACAACATAGTGAGAGGGAAGCTATGGATCAGGATGATAGAGTTCGGAATGTCAAAAAGACTAATTGAGAATGTAAGAGGGATGTCTGAAACAACAAAAGTAAGAGCAAGAGTGGCTGAATATATAGGGTGTCTGAATGATTTGAAGTAAGAAAAGGAGTAAAACAGGGATGTCCAATGAGCGGGAGTTTGTTTAATATTTGCATGTCATATTTGGAAAATGTGTTGAGAAATTGACAATGTGGAGGGGTAATAGTTAGAAAAGAAAATGTTTATGGCGAAAATGAGAGAGGAAATGAAGGAAATGATTGAAAAAGTGAATAAGTTTATAGAGAACAGAGGTTTACAGGTGAATGTGGAAAAACGAAAGTGATGAAAGTGACGAAAGTGAAATTGTGAAAAAGTATTTAGGATTTACGTTAAATTATAATGCGAATTACAATGGACATACAAGGTTGGTAGTGAAAAAATCAATAACAGCAATGGAAAGATTAAGACCTGTGTGGAAAAAAAATGTGAAAATTCAGTGAGTATGAGAATCACAATAATGGAAGTTTAGATGCAAATGATATTGTTATATGGAGCAGAAGTAAGGGGTCTAAAAGATAGAGCCGCGATGGGTGATGTATGATGTATGATGTATTGAGTAGAATATTTGGGGTGGAAAAGTCTATACGGAGTGAGTTTTGCAAGAATGTGAGAAGTGTATATTGTCACGTAAAAAATAGGGCAGAGTGTTGCTCTCCGACGTGACATGGGTCAGAGGGGACTTTAGTATGGATTAGCATAGCGCCCTTTGCTCTCACCTTCCAGGTACGAAGATCTGTTATTACCTTCTACGAATGTACTTGATTTTAAAGTTGCAGTAATTGATCTACTAGTAATAAAGTTATTATTATTGATGCGGAAAGTTCTGATTATAATCCCCTAATCCCCCCCACCCAATAGAATTCAAAATAAAACACTAGACCGAACTATTTTTAAGGTTGATATACCATCAGGTTGAATCGTGCCTTTTGTGGCTAAATAATTACTGGTACGCTAACTCTTAACGATGGTCGTGGGTCTTAATAATTCGGACAGCAAAAAGTTATTAAACTTAAATAATAAAATGTATAATTACGTTTCAGAAATGCATACATGCAACCAAACAAAATAAAATAAGAAAAATAAAATAATCAACGCTTGGTAATTAATAAAATAAAAATGGTATTTATGTTTGAATATTAGGCGGTAATAAATCAATGAAAATAATGAATATAATAAATCAAAGAAGTTCAAACATCAAAAACTGAATCCTATTGGAAAATGTATAATAAATGTACTTACAGTACCGGAACATTCCATCACCACTTAAAAGTTATCATTTATTTTAACCTTAGACGGAGAGTGATTTTATTTGTCATTTAGATTTTATTCGAATTACCCTAATCAATAAACAAATCTGCTGCAGAATACTTTTGATTTAATTTATCCGTAAAAATCATGTATTTTATTATCGAATGCAGACTACGCGATACCGTATTTTATTTGACGATTTCATACTCAACTTATTTATTTAATTTATGCTCAACACTTTATTCAGGCATGACTGTATTTTTTATTTAATCATTATTTAATTCATGATTATTACTTTCAAAACTTTAACCTGCATAGATTCAGCATTTAGAGTACAAGATACTCTCTGTGGAAGCAGTGCAGTTTTTAAAGGTTTTCTCGTTTTGCCAAAACCCTATTTAATTAACACATTCTAGAATATTCGCTTTTCCCCTCTTCTGGTAAATTATATTCAGTTAGTGCATTCCACTTAAGTCTAATTACCTCTATCTCAATCATTAATTCGACCATCATGGATTTATCGTCAATCACAATAATACATTATTAATTGCTTTCATTTATTGGTGATCCATTTCCAATCAATATCGATCTGCTGCTTCCGCTGGTTACGTTAACACATCTTCCGTAAGCTGTCTTCCGACTTTCACCAAATAACACCTTCGATCCAGCTCATTTCTTCCGATAATGCGTACCATCATCAACAATAAAAACAATAATTCTTCATAAAATATGCTTAGATTATAAAAGCACTACACACAGTCTATTCGTCCTCACTTATATACATAATTTCCAAGTATCAACCACTTAATCTTTCTTACATCAAACCAAGCAGGAACGTGGACAAATTGCCACGTTACAATAAGTTGGAATAAAGGAATAAAGAAGTTATTAAAGTATGAGAGAAAGGTTAAGGTGGAGGAGAATATGAGATTGGAGAAAATGGTTTACTTGAAAAGTCTAGAGGATAAAAGAAGGGATAGTTGTTTGAATTGATGGTCAAAAGGGTGGAAAAATGTACATGAAAGAGTAAAATGTTCTATGGAAATATAGTTTGAGAAAGTGTGTGATGTGGACAAAGCTGTAAATAAAGTTGAGATGAGGATAAATGGTATTAAAGTACAAGAACGATGGAAAAGATGTAGGAATGGGCGATATAATAGGAAATATGTCAGTATAATGAACAGGGAAGGAATTACACAGTAAATGGCAGCGGATGTAAGCATGAAAAGTAAATGATTACACGACAGTAAAGAAAGGGGAAGTAGGTATTGTATGGTATGTAGGATATGTGAAAGAGGTGAGAAAAGGTAGGAACATTGGGTGAATGCATGTACGATAATAAATTGGAGTAATGAAGAAAGATGTTTAGAAGCTAAGATAATAGTGTGCTTGGACGAAGAATAAGAAGTCTAGGGATTAAGGAACGGATGACCGAATATAGAAGTAAGAGGGAAGGGCATATATGAAACAAAGGGAAGAACTCCTTGTTCCTTCTATGAGATGATAAGAATCGAATTTGTGTACGGATTTTATGTTTGTTTCTTTCATGTATTCTTATTTGAAATTTTAGTTTAAAGAACTGAATGGCATAATGTGGCGTAATGAAATGAATTAGTAAGTGAGATTTACGTCGTTAACTGGATTTTCCTTTCAAAAACATATTCTCCCCCCCCCCCTCCCTCCTCCTCCCTAACACTATTTAACTATGCCCCCAAGGATAGGCGTGCCATACTGATTAGGAAGGCCAATTCGATTTAATCTTCAACTCTGATTAACGCTCCCATAAATCCGCCAATAAGCAATGTTTTAAAAATGGCATTGAACTAAATCTTTGGCAACTATTAATTATTACTATTTTATTGTCGAAGAGATAGATTGTAAAGCCTACGAGACAAAGGCATGCAAAGTACACCTTCACCGTATAGCTGCAGCTGTGCAGCGTTGCTAGATTAATTGATTGTTACACAAACAGTTATAGAGCTAATTTAATTGAATAGACAGATTTTGAGGTGATAAGGTCGAAATGAACAGATGATTGCTTATTGCTGTACATAATAAAACTTTTCTTCCCAGTGTATAAATACAACCACACTTTTTTATGTGATTTCTTTTAAGATAAAAGTAAACTTGATCTTATAAAGTTATTTGGGGATTCCCCTACATCTAAGTTACTCATATTACACTTATATATAGCACTATAAATTTTCATTCATATTTATTGCATTATTAAAACACAATCAAATAAAATGTAAATTGTATACGGAAAAATATATTCAAAGTATCATGAATCAGTAATTCTGAGAAGCTTCAAAAGTAAAGTATCAAAACAGATTTTCCATAATTTATTTAAATTTTATGATGATTTATAAATACAATCCAAATGATACTTTCATTTCGTCTGTGAATGTTAAATTCTCAGTCTTTTATTAGAAAGAATATCGCGTTGTTATTTTTTACGTTACAAGAGGTGAATAAATGAAAATTTATAAAACTTCCATCTCAAAAATCATTGAACGTAATATAAATTTCATACCAATCTCATTATAGTGAGGTCTCTCATTATACGTGAGACTATATATAGGTTGAACAGATATTGAAAATGGAAATACAATTTATGGAATGAAATGCATAGCAGTGGTTATAGGAAAAACAAAAACAAGTTTATTCCGATCAATTTTTGTCCACGCGTATTTACCTAAAGCTTTTCTGTAAAATATACACCCTACTTTTACGATTGTAATAGAGCGTAGCAAATTTCCAATTATCTAACAAGCTCATCTCTAAAGGCATTTAATTTAAGAACATATTTGATGTTTTTCATGTTAGGGTATTTGATGTTTTCACATTTTGAATTTAGATTGATTAATCTATTTTGTGACTGTTTTGCTTTTAATAAAGCATGATAAGGTGAAACTACAGAATATAAAAGTATACAATTAGTAAGTCTAGTTTACAATTAAACGAAATGTAATAAAAGAACGAAAAGACTATTTATTGTTGTCTACGAGTCAGCTACTGCGATAGTTGTGATTAAATGCACAACAGCTTTCCACCCGCTCAGTAGCAATGTACCTGGCGAACGCTATAGGCGGAAACTTCGGTATTGTTGATTTGGAAACTCAAAGTTGTTATATAACGCAGTTTTGTATCTGCTGTAATTACAGTTCTTAATTTCGAATAGTTCTTCGTGGCATTCCATCTACCATCTACAGTAATTCATCAAAATGGATACAGTTTAATTTCAAAATATTTCGATAAGCCAAACCATCTTTGTCCGTCAACTTTGTCCTTCAATTTCAGCTCTTCGTTTCTTTTTAACTCCATTTTGATCTCCTCATTTTAACTCCGTTTGTAAACACTGTAACCAGGAACAACCGAGATACTCGGAGCTAGTTCAGTAGAAACTATGATGACTCACAGCTAGTTTACTAGCTAGATAATCCACACGCCAGCTAGTAGCAAACAAAGTAGTCCAGCTTTCAACTTTAGTCGAAAATTGTTCAGGATCTGCTAGTTGGTTAGTGAACCTGAATACACTGGACGAGTTTACTAGCACCTAATGAATTAACCGCTAGTAGCTACTAAACTCCCTCAATCTAATTAAGCCTTTAATGCTTTTTGAGTGATATATTATGTGTCAATGTGGCAGTTGTTGAGTGTAAATTTTGCGTGATTTATTATACTGGCTGATCGTACTTAATGGAAGAGCCACATTAACTCCTCCATACCATGGGGCATGAGCTAGTTGGCTCACAGTACCAATATATTGAAGCGGATCGGATACGGCCATGTCCCACCTGTTACCATATGCTGGATTGGTATTACTCCCGAGCCTCCGGAGTGCAATTTTGAGACCCCCATTTTTATATGAAGGGTTTCCAACCGTCTTTTAACTTCAACCCTTTTGAAAACTGTTTTCTTCAAAATTTGCTGTTGGAATTTGTTATCGGATTAATATGACACATGTAAATTAATTAAATTAATTAATTAGCATAATAATTAATCCTCTAGTATAATATGAATTCACCAATTAAATTTAATTTAATAATATATAATTTAATAACAACATAAAAACTGCGATGTTTAACACCCAATAACATGGAAAGTACTTAAATACGTGACAGCAAATATTGAAGACTTACGCGAAGAGTCGCGAGACACAGGAACTCACTTCCATACATGCCAAAAAAGTTGTATCACGTAGCCTGGCATGACCTTAAAGCAGATCGCTGATTTTGTAGACAAATGCATTTATCATTATTATTTCCTTAAGAAATCGTAAATGTTGCTTCCGCATCTAGAAAGCTTTTTTTCCTATTGGTTGTTTTTTATAAATAAGAGGCTAACTCTTTCCAATCGTTCACTTGCCTTTACTCTGATTGGAAAACATCTTAAAGTACTGCCCTCATACAGTTTTGATGGGGAATAATGCAATATTGTCCCTTAGATTTCCAACGGATAAAAAAATATTCTTTCATTGGTAGTAGTTCTTCTTCCTAACGAGTTTAGCAGAAATTCCTTTCAGGCCAGGTCCAGCGAGCAGGTGAGCTACGATAACTGCATCGGCCCAGCTGACCACCAAAATTATTTCTTCCCAGCTAATTTCATATAAAAAACCCACTTAAGCCAGCGTTCCCCAGACGCATTTGTTCTGATCGACTGCGAGCGAGGACCTTCGCATGTTTCGATCAGCATAATTCACCATTAAGTGATCAAACCTATTCTTGAACACCGATCGCAAAATCGCAGTCCTGAATCTGATTCGTTCAAAGTAAGCGCCAGAGACAAATCGCTTATTTTATTTAAACTTTAAATTAAATTCAAACCAGTCAATAGTAAATTTTTATATCTAAAATCAGGTATACACATATTACATTATTAATTTCTGGATAAATCTTTTTACTTATATATTTATTTAACGGGAAACCTCCTTGTACAATAAACGATTACAATAAAATAATAATTAAAAGAAAAATACGTTTGTTACGGCAGCTAACAAAAACAAAAAGGAAAATATATATAAATATAAGTTTTTTTTTATCTTTTCGATCCTTCGTCATCTAATCTTTATTTCTTTTCAGTCACTCGTAGCCCTTTTATAAACCCTTTTTTGTTATCTGCGTATTCGCAGCGCAAACAAGAAGGGTAAATCCAGAGGAAAAGAGGCATCAAACGAAAGGCACACCAAATTAACCGAGATAAAAGAGATACGACACCGGAGAGGCCTATCTAGCAGCGCTGGCTGCGAACACCTCGTATGCTGATAGACGCACCCATTTCATCCACTTCACCAAGGTAGCAATAAGAGTTCACCTTACCCCACGGTTCGCCACTACCACCCATAGCTCCAGATGATGTGACATTACCCTCTACTCCAGGAAAAGATGCCTCTACAAAGCAACTCGTGAAAATCACTACTACGGAGACAAAGACTAATCCTTGATATGCATCTACTTCATTTTCTTTTGTCAAAAATTACATAATATCATCAACAATTTATCTCATCATCAGCTACGTATTTCATATCGTCGACATACTAATCAGCTGGAACAACCTAAAATATCCTCGCTAACCACTCATCATTCAACCGTTTAATTCTACCGACGTCCTGGCGAAGCAGAAGAGAAGCCAAAATCCATGTTATCAAAAGAACTAATTAGTATCAGAAATCAAATTATCACTAGTTCGTTAGTTTTTACTTGCTATTCTATTAAACGAAGATGATCTTAACAAAATCTTGAATTTTAAATAAAAGGTATACATTGTCAGTAAATTATAATCGCGAATCAAGTCTGACATATAAAGTTATTAATATTAAGAACAATAAACCAAATTATATTACCTCGTTATTGCGTATATCTACTACATGAATTGTATATCCATATATGAATTTGATTACTTTATTGTAATATTTATAATTCGTGAATTTCTTACCCAAATCCTGAGGACTCATGCGATGAGCGATTTGTATGTTACAAACAGAATAAAATAAAAAGTATATAGTCAAAAATTACGATCCTTCTTTGATAAGAAAAAATTTTGTAACAAACTATGATAACCTCATTTGACATAATTTTGCTTGATAAATGTCTTCTATCTTATTCTAATTGACCTTCCAGTTTGACCGATATACATAGCGTTCAACTCACTACAAGTAATTTTATATACTCCTTTCTTAACAATGGTGTCTGTATTTGGCATTTTGCTCTTTCATGCAAGTAACTCAGAAATTTTGCTTCTTGTACTATACCAAGATGTATTATATCCACACTACTCAGAATATATTATATTTTCTGAGTAGTCTATCACTCATCTTGTTGAGTGTGCTAATTTTGCTGTTCTGGGCTAATTTTATATTCGAAAAAAAAATTTTTTCAGGTGTTCAATGGGTTAATGTCCAATAATAGATCTGAATATTATTATTTGATTTATAGTTTTAGTCCTCATCATATAATGTTCAATATCATACGTAATAGCCTGTTTAGTAATTTAATATTCAATCACTACTCACTCACCCATTCTCTTGGCGCTACAGTCCATGTAGGACCCTGGCCTCTCCTACAGCAACCGTCCATTCTTCCCTGCTTGCAGCGCATCTCCTCCAGCTCCGGATACCCAGCACATCGTCTCTGACGTCTTCAATCTACCTCTTCCTTGGCCGGCCTAGCTTCTGCCCTCTTCTGTCCTCCAGTTGTTCATCGGGAGTCTGACTGGGTATTGTATCTCCCTCGATTCTTATAACATGCCTCAGGTACCGCAGCCGTCTCTTCTACACCTCAAGAACCAGGTCAATATTACCGTAGAGCTGACATACTTCTTGCTTTGTTCAAATGCGCCACTCGCCATCTTCTCAAATCGCTTTGAGGATATTTCGCGGCACCTTTCTTTCTCACATACCGCGCAGAACTTTTCTCTCGTGCCGATCATAAATTTTGTCTTTTCGTTCTTAATTCTTAGCCCTAAGTGCCTCCCACCTTCACTCATATGTTGCTGCGCCCCTGTCAATGCTCTCCAGCTTCTACCAAGAAGGAAAACATCATCTGCGAATGCCATGTACTGAAGGCATCTGGTGTAGATAGTTCCTTGTGGGTTGTCCGCATGTCATGTTGGAGTCTGGAATTGAAGAGAGTCGTCGAAAGTGCACCTTGTGGCAACTCTCTTCGCACCTCAAATTCCCTTGTTAATTGCCCCTGGATATTGCGTCTGGTCCTAGTGTACCGTAATGTTATACACACCAAACTAGAGCTTCTTTGGCACTCTCATACTCTTCCAAAATCACTGGTAGCTTTGACCTCCTGAACCTATAGTATGGCTCCTTGTAGTCGATGTAGAGTTATTAGTGCACACTAACATTATGTTCGTCGCACTTCTGTAGAATTAGCAGCAATGACAGGATGTGGTCCAAGGTGGACCAGTTGCGCCGAGTTCCCACACTGGTATTCTTCGAAAAGATCCTGTATGCAACGTTCAAAGGAGAAGGTCCACGATAGTTACAGCAAATCATCTTGTCATTCATTTTGTCCATGGGACAGATTATCGCTGTGTGCCATTCTTCTGGAATGTCTTCGTTTTTACTGAACGAATGAGAATATACATACTGTCGTTCACTTCCTCCCTATCATACGTTAAGAGCTAAGCTGGGGCGCCAACCTCTGCCCGCGCGCGGCAGTTGGGCATAAAGAAGATTGCCTCTTCCACCTCTTTTCGAGTTATTTCTAAGACAACCCCCTCTTCACCAGCGTTGTCCATCTGCCCATTCCTCACCTGGTCAGGTAATTCCGGAGTTCCTTCCTCCGCAGTTTCCTCCTCAGAAAGTTCCATTATTTCGCTCTCATCTCCGATCAAGTTACCAGCTTTGCCCTTATAAAAAGTTGTTCTTGGCTTGAAAACTTTCTTGATTTTCGTGGTTCCTTGGAATATTGCCCTCACTTCTTCTTGGTCCGTATCTCTTCTATCGGCTCTGGCTTTTAATTTTACCACTGTCTGTTCTTTCTTATTAACGTCTTCTTCGCATCCCAACTAGGAAATACGACAACATTCAATTATGATTAGACATCACAATCTAATATCCATTCGCTGCTGGATGAAAGTTTTCTCTGTTGGACCAATATTTGAATAGATAACGTGCTTACCACATGCCGCGTGGTAAACAATTTTAAATCGCATATGGTATCGTTTTAAAGAGAGTTGAATGGGCTATGGAAATGTGAGAAGTATACAGAATGGCTCTATAAAGTTTTTGAATCATTTTTACAATAGACTCAGTATATTGATTTACACTCAATGAATCAAACTGGAAAATTCGTAGTGTTATTCTGATTATCTGAAAACCTGACTGCAAAAGTTATACAAAATGATACACTTGTGTACAAAATGTTAAAAAATGAAATCGATTCAATTGGACTCAAATTAATCAAAAACACACATGCTTCAACAAATAATGACTGATTTCACATTTTAGACAAGTGAAACATTTTCCTGAAGAGTTTTTCTAGTATAAGTACATCGCTTATAGTAAATTGCTCATTATCAATCCCTCGTTTAGTTACCTATGAATATGTTACAGAAATGGAAATGTAAAAAACGTTCTAAGAGAAATTAGAGAAAACTTCAAAGCTGGAATCTTGTTTTCATATACTTAATTACGAAAATACGTATGTATATTGTATGTAAACAAGAAAATAGGTACCTCATTTCCTGCTTTTATATTTTTAAAATAAATATCAACTCAGTTTAAAAGTATTTGCTATATCAAAGTAAATAGCAAAGCTGCATTAAATTATTTAAGCAACTAGTTAGAAATAAATGTAGAAGAATGGGACAAAAGATTTAGAAAGGAGTTAAGGGGAGAATATACAAGAGGAGAGTGGTTCAGTAGTGTAGGACGAAGTGATTATGGGAATAAAAAAGGGAACGGCGGCCAGATGGCATTCCGGTTGAGGTATAGGTATGTATGAATGAGGGGGTATAAGAGCTTTAGTTTGGGCTATGGATGCGGTGTGGAAGGAAGAATTGGAAATGCCTGAGGAGTGAAATCAAGGAGAAATTGTGCCAATATATTATAAAAGTAATAGAAGCAAAGTTAGGAGTTATAGCGGGGTGGCTATAATGAATTGTATATATAGAATATTTGCAAAAATTGTAAATGCGAAAGTGGAAAAGGAAATGAAGGAAAAAAGATATAATCAGACAAGCAGACAAGGTACAGGAAAGGGAAGAGTACAACAGATAATATCGTTGTTTGTACTTTATTATACAGAAAGAAGTTAGCAAGGGAAAGATGTAAGTACTATTTATTGACGTGAAACCGGCATTCGATAAAATAATAAGAAAAAAATTATGGCATAAAATGTGTTGGGGTGCATATTATAAAAAGGCAAGGGCGTCTATTGCCGAGTGATAGCGTGTTCAATATACATATAGCGGATGTAAAGTATTAAAGATTTGTGGACGTGATCGCCACCCCATCTTTCATAGACTGGAAGTCCTACGTCTTGTTATATCTGGCATAAAACAAAAGTTGAACCATTTAATTTCGTCACCTTATAACTTGTACAGTCAATTTACACAACAGTTTTTTAGGGTAAATTAAATAAAATTTGCGTGACCTAAAAGTCGCCTAACGATTAATTGATTGATTTTATTTGAATTGATGTTGATGTGATGTGATTTGATCTGATTTAATCTGGTTTGATCTTGACTTGATCTGATTTGATCTGAGTTGGTCTGAGTTGGTCTGAGTTGATCTGAGTTGATCTGATTTGATCTGATATGATCTGATTTGATCTGATTTGATCTGATTTGATCTGATTTGATCTGATTTGATCTG
>WYDF02060473.1:0-11780 GCA_009867245.2 Adranes taylori
ATTAACTCACTTATGGGCCGTAAAGTTTATAAAATTAAATACATTTAAAAACATGTATATCATTAACACTTCACTTTACAAAAATCTATTTCAAATGGATACAAAAACATCCTTAACGCAGTATCTAACATTTACAGTAGTTAGGGGAGGAGGGTCTTGCAATCATCTTAGCTGTGGCAACGTCGTATTTTATTAAAAATATTTAATCAGATAAATGCATTTGTGGGTGTACTGTAATGCGTGTATAACTATTAAGTGGACTACATGGAGTTTTGAGCGACAAGGAACAAAGGTGATTTTATGGTGTCAAAATTCAAATCAAAACTTAAACCAAATTTTGATATGGGGTAATTGTGAACCCATTTTTGTGGTATATGTAAGCAATAGTTTATAACGTGTTTCAGAAATCTAGCAACATGCCCAGCAAATATCAGAAAAAGAAAATTGAACAAAATATATTCACAGAATGATCTGTTATTGGCGGTTGAAGATATAAAAAATAAAAATTGCACATATCGCCTGGCATCTCTGTGGCAGTTATATCACCGGATTAATGGTAGAAGGTCTCGATGAACAAAATGGGGGGTGGTCGTTCAACTGCACGGAGTAAGAAAACAGAGCAGTAGATCGTCTGTCACAACGTGTTTGGAGAAAAAACTGATTGCATATGGAAAGAAGCTCATGGGACATGGAACCGGACGGCTAAAGAAAAATGAATTTTCAGAACTTCTCGGGAAAGTATGGAAAAAAGCTTTCACCGAAAAAATATAAAAACTTCCTTTATCCGTATTGGAATTTCTCTGGTGAACTCTAAAGTGTTTCGCGAAGATGAATTCAATCTAATCGATTTGAAATCATACGAAGAGCAGGCTAAGAAGCTACCATTGGAATACGGTAGCTTCGTGACACTGCTGAAAATAATAAAATCGTTGCTGCCAATCAGGTTATACTTGAAGAACCAGAACCTAGCACATTTTCTTCAACTCCTACTCGAGATAATTTCACTATGTACAACAACCAAACATCCTCAAAGCCAAACACAGTCACACCGAGATCACAGGCGCATTATGGTAAGATTCGCACAAGTGATGCAGTTGTGGAACGTTTATAGGAAGCAGAACATTTAAAAGAGAAAAAAGGTGAGCGAAAACCACGGATAAATAAAAGTATCAAGAAAGTAAAGGCAGCTATCAGACCTAGAGATGAAAGCGAAAGTGAAAAAGAACAACTGAACGATGACGGACTATTCCAAAATTTTGAAATTGTTGAAATTGATGAACATCGATGGACAGAAAAAATTATTAAAGGTAGTATTAAAGAGGTTGAGTATATGCACCCAAATTGGGATCTCAGCAAACCAAAAAATATATTCTGGCAAAATTTCTTGGCAGACCAAGGAATAAAACGACTTTCAAATACGTTTGTGGACTACAAGAGAAGCGATCAGTTTTCCATTAGCAAGCCAATGATATCTCTTATATAAAGATAGATGTGATGGAGGTTGTGAGGTGCCGATGCCGAAGAAGTTTGTGAGGTCCAGAAACCGTAATAGGTGTTCCCTTGACCTGTCAGTGTTTTTGATAAATAAATAGTCACACTTTAATTTGTATTGTAGCTTATTAATGTCAAACAGTTTTCTTTGAAATGGTTGTAATTTTTATTTTCTACGGCTAATTGTGAACATCGATATTTAGAATCACAGATGCACAACACTGAAACAGAAGCAATATTGTTATACCAATATGAAGCAATACCCTCAAAATTTCACTACAGACTTTAATACTGTAAGATAAACATGTTCACAATTACCCTTAAAAATGTCGGAAGTGATTTTTAATTAGGGCATTGTAAATAGTCCATAAAATCTATAAAACATATGAAGTTGATATAGAAGTGAGTAAAATATGTTCTCGCCGAGTGAAATTTTTATTTCGATGCATCACATAATTATAAAATGAATTGTAATGAAATTTATAGAATATCAAAATGCAACTTGTGAACATTGTTTCCAATTACCCCACTTGACCCTACTTCTTAAGATGAATACCATCTATACATAGATTCTTAATTAATGAATCTTCTTTACATTTCTCTATAGGATGTCATTTAATTATTAAATTATCAATTAATTTTTGAGTAATTGACTTTGTAAAAAGTTAATTTTTTTAAATAAGTTCTGTGTGTGAAAATTGGGAAAATTGAACTTGATGAACATATACGGGTGCGCGCGATTAATTGATAAATATTTAGTAAAACATACGATATATCGCAACACTGGTTAATTACATAAATATAGTCATTATCTCTTAAATTGTTTGAAAAAGTCTGTATTTATTTCAATAATAGCCTTAGCTAAATTTTCTTTGTTCATGGATATCAGAATGCTTTTAATTTTTATAGGGATGCGCTTGCTTATTAACATCTCTCTCATAAACGCTCTGCACATAATAGTCTAGGAGATTAGCATCTTGCTGAACTATTAGGCCATACTTCCTTTAACCAGAACTCAAGAACATTGACACAGAAATTTTGGCATCTGTTTTGGCTATATGCGCCGGTGCACCATTTTGTTGAAACATAAAATTTCTTCCAAGTGCGACTTGCTTCATCCGCGGGACAACTACTTCTCTCTAAATGTCTTGGTTAACCATTGGCAGTGACTTCAAACCTTGTGGGAAATATGTGGAGTCATGATATCTCCTAAGTTGTTGACAACACCCAACACCATCACTGTAGCAGGAAATTTTGTTTTCATGACTATTTGGACTTCATTTGAGTTTTAACAGAGCCACTTGTCATTTTTCCTGTTAACTTTCTGATCCTGTTCAACATTCCTTTCATCAGAGATTTGATATCTTCAGGGATAATCTTGCGAAGCATAATATCCGCCATTTGCAATTCTCTTGCTATTGATCGTATCGACTTGCCTGGATCTTCATTGATGATCTCTTCTTGTGAAACTTATGCTTTTTCCTTGTTGGTGTTGAGAGAATCAGCATCATACACTTTCTTCATATTGTAAACTCATTGAACATTGAAGTCCGCAATTTCGTTAGCTACGAAAAACTTTCATGTAGAAAGCTCGAGTTCGATATACTGCTCCGATTTTGAGCAATACATAAAGTTTTGAAATGTGTACTTATATTTTGATATTCCTTTCGATTCCCTTTGAAACAATTGCCAACTCCAGCTAGAATAGACATTTTCCTTCAACGATTCCCTTCACTACATATTCTATTTAATGCATGCTTGCTTCTTCTATCGATAGATCAGATAATTATATGCATTCAAAGTCGATATGTCTTTGCCAGGGTACTCATTGAATTTGTTGGTAATTTTATGTCCGTCTTCCTTAATTTAAAGATTTATTGTTTGGCGTGCATTAGGTTAAACCTTTAGTTTTAAAATATTGATGATACCAGATTTTTGCTTTGCTGATGTCATTAACTTAATGATGTTGATGTTTTCATACCCCAACAATATACCCTTGTCCATTATATTGAAATATATTCTAAAATACTATGAAACTATATTTACTTATAAACTACTTCTCCTTAAGTATCACAAATTGTAGTTAATATATTATGAATATTTTTAACCGCAACTTGTAGTCTATATTTATTTAAAGTGTAAATATATTTATTACCAATTTAGATACTAGTCCTACAAGTAACTGCCTGCCAAAAATAAAATTCTATGGCGTAGGCAATTATATATTTTTTATTCAATACTTCTGACTATATTATGAAGAATTTGCTCTTAATATTTCATCAGAAGTTATTTTATACACTAATTGGCAAAAATTATCTTAGCTCTTGGCTAGTATTAGTCAATGTCATATTCTTATTGTCGCCTTCCTCAAGAGATGTCGTTTTCATATCTATATTTCCAAGTATTATCATATTATAATTTTTACTGGTTTTTAATATTAAGTTCTTTAATCATAATAGTTTTAAAATGCCCAGCCTAATAGTATTTTTTTATTAATGCTATGTCGATGGCGATAATAATTGGATCTAACTAAATACCCATACAAAAATTTATGTAAACTCAGAGCACTATTTTAAGATCATGTCAGCCACATTCGTCCACTGCAGGACATAAGCCTCCCGGGTTTGCTTCCACGCTTTGCTATTCTGTGCCTCTTGTGTGTAATTTGTATATATACGTCTGATATCATCTAAACATCGTGTTGGTGGTCGGCTCCAATTTAGATTTGCGTCTTGTCTAGGCCTTCACTCTATAATACGCTTGGTCTATCTGTTATCCTGAATTCTCACAATGTGCCCCGCTCAATTCTATTTTAAGATAGCTATTCTCCCTACTGCGTTAATTAGTCTAGTTCTTCTACGCAGCTTAATATTTGTGATATCATCTCTAAGCGTCAGTCCCAGCATTGGCCTTTCCATTGCACGTTGCACCACTTTGAATTTCTGTACGATCTTTTTTGTTAATGTTAAAGTCTCGGCGCTGTAGGTTAAAATAGGCAAAGCACATTGCTTGAAATCCTTTCTTTTTAAACAAATTGATAAATCTGGGTTGAATACAAGACTCGCGTTTCCAAATGCGGCCCATATCAGTTTTATTCGTCTCATTAGTTCATGTGTTTGGTTATCACTCGTTATGCGAATTTCGTGGCCAACATACTTATATCAAGTAATCTCCTTGACTTGAATGCCATCGATGTATACACCTTCACTGTGTACGAGGTTAATCATCAGCTGTGTCAGCTGTTTTTGACACATAAATTTTTACTTCTGACTTGACCTTATGATAGTTGGATTTAGTTGTTGTAACAGTGTCCTCGCATGATGAAGGCGGTCTGCTATTAAAATTGTGTCATCTGCAAATCTGAAGTATGTAAGGTTTTCACCATTTATGTTAACACCGAGGTTTTCTAAGTTAATAGATTTAAACTTGTATATTCAAGTAGATTCGTGAACAGTTTCAGCGAAATAGTGTCGACCTGCCGACCGCTTTAGTTTATTTAAATTTATTTGTGCAGTCCTGGAGTCTTACATTAGCCGTAGCATTCTCTTATATTCACTTCATTCTTGAAGTATATCGATGGTCAATTCTACAGTCGGACAGTGACATCAACATGTGGTAGTGTTATGGTGTCAAATGCTTTTTCATAATCCACGAATATTAACACGAGTGTGATTTGTTATATTCAATGGACTTTTTTAGGAGATTCTTCAGAACAGCGAGATGGTCGCTCGTGCCATACCCTGAACAAAGGCCAGCCTGTTCCCTTGACTGATAAAGGTCTAGTTTTGCATTTAATCTATTTGTGCTGATTTTGGTAAATAGTTTGAAAAACTTTGCAAAATTTGCAATGTTCCTTTTTATGTATTAACGTGATGATTGCATTACTCCGTTTCTGTGGTATTTTATCCTGGATAAGGCATTCCTTAAATAGTACTTCTAGACTTCGTAGTAGCTTATCGCCCCCTTCTTTGATAGCTTCGATGACCAGTCCGTCATCTCCATGGGATTTATTGTTTTTCATTTCCGAAATAGACTTTTGGATCTGTTGGATCGTGATTTTTGGAATTCTCTCTGAGCCCTGATTCATAATCTTGAGAATCGTATCGCGGATGATTTATTCCTTCTCTGAAGCATATAATTCTTTATAATATTCCTGAATTATTTATGACAATCCCTGTCTGAGTACTTTTAAGCTTCTGTTCTCTTCAATTGTTTGAGCAATAAATTCGATGTTAGATGTTCGGATATCATTGAAATAGCTTTTGTTATATTTTTGTTGAGTTGTTTCAGGTTTGGGAAGTTTATGTCGTATTCACTCTGCACTTCTCTTCCCTCCTTCATCATGTTTTTGATTCTATCGTTCAGTTGCCTATTTTTCTGGTTTATCTTGGCGTAGTTGGTTTGTTCTGCTTGCTTTATGATCTCAACTATAATGCTCAACGCATTTTTGTCCTCGTTGCCAACTTTTGTTATTTCCTGTTTATTTAGATGTTTATCGATGTCATTTTGAAAGGCTTCTGTGGTGTTGGGATTTCTTATTGTTCGCCTTCCTCATCATCTTCATTCGTCCACTTTAGTATTTATGGATACTTTTGATTTTATCATTCTATGGTCACTGCCTAAGTTTTTACATTATGGATTATTTCATTCTGCTGAAGATAATAAAATCTACTTCATTTTTATTGTTCCCTGCGAGACTAATCCATGTCCATTTTTGTTGGGGTTTTTTATCAAAGAAAGATCTCATAAAGTAAAGGACATGCTCTTATAGGAAATTTAGTGGTCTATCACCGCTTTCATTCCTCTCCCCACATACGTATTTGCCCAAGGAGTTATCCGACTCTCCTTGTCTTCCTAGTGTGGAATTAAAATCGCTTATTAGTAAGGAATCATGAGCATGGTATGCCCTAAAAACTTCATTCAGATTGTCGTAGAAGACTTCTAATTCCTCTTCTTTAGATATGGGCTTAGAGGCGTATGCTTGAATGACTTTCATGCTGTATCTCGGATTTAGATTTAAGCTGAGGTAGACAACCCTTGTATTTATACTTTTATTCTCTATTATATTTTGTGTATCTTTTGTGTGTGTAATAAATCCTGCACCGCCTTCAGACGTATCCGTTTGTCCTATCTAGTGGAAAGTGTGTCCGGATTTGAGAGTTGTTTGTTCTTCTCCTCTCCTTTTGATTTCACTTAATGGCAATTTGCAGTTGTCGTCTTGGATAGTAGCGTATCTTTTCCGGTCATTCTTAGCACCCTCTGCTATCGTTCCGATCTGACCGCTACCTTGATGAATTGAATCCAAGCCGCCGTAGTCTAAAAGCAACTTACGTAGTCTAAAATGCTTTATTATACTCCCTCCATCAACATTCTACAGAATCTAGTTTACAATCAAGGCCATTTGTGAATTCCGAATGGCTCTTCCTAAACTTTGAATTGCAGTTGAACTCTAGTTAATTGTGATACAGATGTACGTAATTTTTCTTATATATCGCTTGTGTTGGGATGGGATTTGATGTAATGCATTATCTGTGGGCATAAGCGAGAAATGTGAAGAAGGAATTTTATGTGAATCAAATTAGTTTTCTGGTTTTCCAGCTATAGGCCTATCGTACATGTAGCTATCTCAATTTCAGGCGTTACAGTACGTTAGACTGCAAAGTTTCATCCCTTGGAGTACTTTCAGTTTGTTATTTTTATGTCAGTTGTGCTTGTGCTCAATTGTACTGTGGTGAATTATGTTTTGAGAAAGAAGTTTTCGCATTTGTTTGGAATGCTAGATTTAATCAAACAACTTTTTGCCTACGAAAATGTCACAAATAACCGTATCGATACTTAATTCCGTTAAATAATCGCCAAACTAATTTTTTTCAGTTTGGCCATCTATTAATTATTTTTTTAATAATGTTTTCTATGTTTTATAAATAAATGTTGAAATGTTTTTAACCAAATCTGTACAATATATTAATTAAAAACTGAATATATTAATTAAATGGTTATATGTAATACATATTAGGTTCCTTTCATGAAAAAAACTTGTATTACATAACAATTTTGTTTTCTATACGTGTATATAAATAATATGAATTTATAGATTGTTTAAAAATTGACAATAATTTTCTTAATTTATTTAAATAACTTGTCTGATGTCAATACTACCTTCACCTTCAGAATAAGTGTAAAATTCGATAGAAACCTTGAGAATTAAATGTAGCATATTAAATATTTATTCGATTTTATATAAAATATCTGATGCTTTGTAAAAGGTATCAGATTTTATTATATTTTTATTGTTCCAATCATTTTTAACGTTTGATTTAAAATAAATTCTGTTTTATATTTATTATTATTATTATTATGTATTAATGCAAACTTTTGACATTATTATGAGTACCTACTGAATATATGTGTATTTCAACAATACATCCAAGAATAACAAATTGTGTTGTCAATAAAAATTTTTTTTTATTGAAATGTCAGTGTATTGAAATTTATTATCTAGCCTAAAATATAATCTATGTAAACACCCGCTTTAGTATAAATATGTAATTCTCCGCCATTCTGATAAATATGTAATGAACCGTTCTTCTTCATTTCGAACAGCTGTTTGTTGAAAATTTTGCTCGCATGGTTGTTCATCTAGAGACAACGTGCGTTGTCTGGTTCCTGTGGAAGATTCCTCAATGCCGCAAAACTTGGAGAGTTAATTGTGTTGATTCCGATTTGCAAAATTGCAATGCGCTGTATTTGCACTTTGTGCACATGGAAGCATTCCGGAGACGATCCATCCGAACAAGATTTTTTGTAGAATAGGCAACCACTTGCCTAATAAAATTTTACCTATGCATATAGTTCGCCAAAATATTTCTGCTTCAATTAACTAATCTATTGAACTGCGTTGATCAAAATTTGGGTCTGCAAAACGTATGTTTTGTTATATACGTAATACTTTTTTATTGAAAAAAATAGGATTGTATTGAGTCATTTTCTCTAATACAATACACGATAGCTGAGTTTCGTACTTTTATTCTGGGATCTAATCTCAACTTGCGTTTGATATAAGGAAGATGACTCACTTATGTAGCAACGTAAACGTTGATTGCATTTATGTGTAAATTTAACTTTTCGCTCAGCGTTTTACTTATAAAATTTGATTGTGACGCTGAATCTAAAATACCTCTACATTTTAAAATTTCCCCTGCATTGTCAACTACCAGCACTTCAATGATTGACAAAAATACTTGATTTGAAAGTAGTCCAGTCAAATGAATATAAGAGGTAATTTCCGACGGGTTTCAAGCACTTCTGAATTTGATTCAGGACCTTGAGCTTTCTTCTTGTGACACTCTCAAATCATAATGTCTGATGTGGTAGATTACACTTCCGACAGGAACCAGATTTACAATCCTTCTCAAAATGCCCTTATCGAAGGCAGTTGGAGCATAATTTTTTGCTACTAACTTCCTCAACTCTCAACGTTGCATTCAGCTTAATAAATCTCTCACATTGAAATATTAAGTGTCGCTTGCTGCATAATGTAAACTTCTCTAGTTTCGCTGCTGCTACTGCGACCGGTAATAGAGGCTTGGACGAAATTAGTTTACATTTTATTAAGCTGTGAGTATTTGGTTTTGATGAATCGTCTCTTTCTAAAAAATCAGTTCTTTTTCTCAGCAATTTTAACATTCCTAACAAAGATTATAATGATCTTTTAATCTTGTGTTCTTCCAGTTTTCGGAGAGTTATTTAATCGCACTTTGATGTAATGATGTGAATAAGTGATGTGTTCCAGTTCATAATTGGCTACCTTAATGCTTCCAACGTTTTCAAATGTTTAGTATTTCTGATAAATTTCTGATTTTAGCTGCAGATTTGATTTTTACTGCAAACATATCAAAAATTGCACAAGCGTGACTTTTCACTAAAATTTGATTATTGTCGTAACGATCGCGCAGTAAGTTCCACGCTAGATTGTAGTCAGTAGCTCTAAACTCCATAGATTTTATGATTTGACTTGCGCTGCCCTTGAATAAGGCACGCAGATAGTGGAATTTCTGAATATCCGTTAATCCATTATTGGAATGTTTCATGGATACAAATGTGTCTTTATATTCAAGCCACCCATCATATGAGACCGAAAAATCGGAAAGTGGCATAGTTGGAGTTTGATTGCGTGGTTTTCACATGGTTTCAACGTGGTTTCAAAACTAAACGCTCTATCTGGAACACTCGAAGCAGGAATATCAGTTAAATTATCTTTAAAGATAATAGCTCAATCTTTATCATAAGTGCTTAAATTTTGTAACTTTTTTAGAATCCTTCTAAATAGCGGGCCATGAAAGAGCTTGTAATTCAACGACGATATTAAAATAGAATTTCCATTTTTAAAGCGGACAAAAATTTATTGTAATGTTCTCTACACTCAGCTTCCAGTTCCCCAATTGTTTTTGGTAGACGAAACAATGTTAAGGGCACATTGAGTCCTAAAGCTACAACCCAATCATGAAGTAGCAACTTATCATAATGTCACGTAATCTTTTCGCAGAAAAGAATTTGCTGAAAAGGAATGATAGCTCGCAATGGCTGAAGCAAAATTTTCATTCCAGACTGTCGTACATAATCAGTCATTTAAATCTATGAACTTCATGTAAAATCGATCAAATTATTTTTCGAGAAAAAAATTGTTGGACAATAGAAAATTGAGACAATAGTTGAAAGGGTGGTAACATCCTTTACAATCTCCACTCTTAAAATCAAATTAGAAAACATACCCTTTATTACCACTTACACAGATACTTCAAACCACAAAGGTTTGAAGTATTTCCGATCCTTACTAGATATTTTAATCGCAAAGGTGTTCAAGCTAAAATTTTAGATTTAGTCACCCTTGCCGAAGAAACATCGAAAATAATGACGAAATCACTTATTAATGCATTGGATTCCAATAACTTGACAAATAAGTTGATGGGATATTGTGCAGATAATACAAATTCTAATTTTCGAGGTGTTAATAGAAAAAAAACAATATATTTTAGTGACTAAATAATCAAGTAATTCGTCCAATAGTTAACGTAGGTTCCGCAGCACATATGTTCCACAATACAGTTAAAACTGCGGCAGATTTTCTTCCTTTAAACATGGAGGAATAATTAACAAATTTTATAGTAACTTTTACATTTACACGGTTTGAGTAGAAAATCTGAAGTTATTTTATACTGTTGCAGAGGTACAATACAAGAGATTATAGAGATACCCAAAACAACATTATAGGGGTACAACATTATAGATTATAGGGGTACTAGGCGCATTGGGAAGAGTTACAATTATTTAATCATTTGAAATCATATTTTCTTTCAATTGATAAGTGTGCGATAACTTTAAGAAATTTCTTTTTAAATGAAGGGGCCGGACTTTGGCTTTAATTCCTTCAAACAAAATTTGACAAAAAAATGGGAGGAAATAAAAGTACAATTGTTGAAATTTCAGAAGGAATTGATGATCCGATTTTTAAATTTGAAGAAAGAGTCAATTCTACATTTATGCCACCATGATTAAATACTATTTTAGTCAATCTAATTGAAAATGGAAATCTAGAAAAAAAAATGGTTCATTAAACATGTTATAAATTTTAAAGCGAATATTGTTTCTAATATATATTTATGGGGTAAATAATTTAAGGAAATTAGTCATTTTAAATAGATTATTTTCAAACGTCAAGTAGATTGGAACAACATAGAAGAAACAATAGGTTTGGTGAAGAAATATTAACCTGAAAATAAATATCTAGTACTGTACTGTAAATTCGACGAAATTCCGTGTTTGAAACGGTACGTAAACATTGAAAAATTTGAACAATGAAAGCAATGACTGTTGTGATTTTCAATCATTTTAACGAAAGTTTTATTGACTTTTATTGACTTTCTAAGTACCTATTGTACCTATTAACGATTCTAAACAATAAAATTACGGCTTAAAAAACGGACTATATAATGCGTATATGACGTATTTCAACCACAAGGTACAGACATCTTCAGCACCCCTTTTAGTAGGGCATCCACAGTCAACAATGTTCCACAGTCAATGATCAACAACTTAATGAGTAGACCACGTCCGGATATTTTTAAGCTATTCAAATTTGTCTTAAACGTTGCAACTAGAGTGATTACAGAGTTATTCTATCAGATAGACGAATTAGACAAACCCAACAGGGTGATGAATCAGTAAGTGTTATATTCCTTTCAACAACGGTAACTGTATATATATATATATATATATATATATATATATAT
>WYDF02060484.1:0-11779 GCA_009867245.2 Adranes taylori
AAATATAAAAAGAGTTAAAAATAGGACAAATTCCTACAAATCGACATCCGACAAAATCAATATTTTTAAAAATAGAATTGCTAAATGCAAAAAATAAATAAGTCTGTTTTACTTTTGATTGAATTGCTTGTACATAAATACTAACTCAGATGTTTTTTGCGTTCCTAATCTATTTCTCAGTTTGGAATGCACAACCCAAATGCAGAAAATACACGTTTTACTGATGCTGATGAAGTAAAACTTCTGAAGTAAACTTCTGAAGTAAACTTCTGAAGTAAAAGTAAAAAAAATGTTAAAAGGAATTGACTTCGCTTCATATTCAACAATAATCGGGAGTAGCCCTGACCCGGAAAAATACTCTGCAGCTGTATCATTTTCCAAAGCTGTATCATTTTCGTTTTCTGTAAATTTTTTTCTTGTCTTTTTTAGGGTCCAGCTTATATGCTAGAAAGTGGCAAGGCGACAAGGTTTGATTATAACGCCTTTTGAAAATAGCTAAAGTTGCTAAATTAATATTAAGTGTCGCTTCCATATTTGTTTCTAATTCCTTCCAAATGTACACTATCAGATATAGTGGCATTTGTTTTTTGCACTTTATCCAATGCTATCGATATTGGCTTTAGTCTTTGGAGAAAATCTACTACTAAGCGTTTCAAATGCACATTGAGACTTTTGTCCAAATTGTTGAATCAATTTGATTTCTATTCTCTTCACAGATTTTTAAAATTGTTTGCCATTCTTGTATGTAAACTTCTAAGCAATCAGCAAGGCTATTCCAGCGAACCTCGTTCGGCAGTATTAAACCTTTTCCTCCTTCAACTTTATATTTTGAAGAAGCAAAATGATTGTTTCGGAAGTATTTTACAATTTGAATTATCTGCTCTCGCATATCAAAAGGAAACATTATAAAATTTCATTAATTTAATCCACTGTAATGTAATGAGGTCAGCATTCTACTATTTTTACATTTCACATGGTTTTATTATATCATTCAGATTCAAAGTAATTAGTAACTCTATTATGATTATCTTTCACTTTACTTTAATATAAAAAAATGCTTAAAATTCGGGAGTAAGAATAATTTTAATGTACCATAACAAATAATAATGTCAAATTAAATATCAAAATGAACTGAAATTTTTAATGAAATAAAAAAACGCATACCTGATTCTTCTGAAGAAATTTCTGTTTCCTTTTTCTTTGAACATTTTTCATAATGTTCTTTCAATCTCTGCGCTAGTCCTTGAATTTCTTTTTTGCAAAGTTTGCAAACAACTCTACTGCCAGATTTTCCTCTACTTTCATTAGAAATCTCGTCGTAATAGTTCCACATTAAATCTTTTTTCTTCCTGCCATTTTAGTGTCTCATGAATTTCACTTATTTTCAACAATATAACCTCAAAATCTCATAAACAAAATATACACTTATTTTGCTTAACGCACGATTCGCACTGTGCAGAACGCATTTGAAATGAACACTTGAATTTTTTTGCGTAGGAAGTGGAGAAACCTTCAAAAGGCGAAGGATGCCTGTGCATCCAACAGTGTGGGATTTCTACCCTAATTAAAACTCCACTCCCTGGATTTTGTATTGATGGGAGTTTGGAGAGTTTGTTTGAAGGAGGCTTTAGGATTTATCATCCTCTTCAGCCTGGAACTGGCAATGAACACTTGCAAATAAACCTATGCCTTATATAGTCTATATCATTTGCTTGGAGTAAACTTGGTCGAACAAGAAAAGTTTTTGCCACAGCCTTATCAGTATAATGAAATATAATGATTCTGTCGGTGCCATTTTAAGTTTTTATTATAGAATTTTTTAATAAAAATAAAAAAATATGTTTAAATCAAAATAATCATGATTTAAATAAAAAAATAGATTTCTTGATTAAAAAAAATCCAACCTTGATTCAAAGCATTAAAAAATACTTGTGTATATGAAGATTTCAACTATCTGAAATATCATGAAGAGAGAAGCCGTAAATTTTTTTAAAGATTATCGATGGTTTTAATTATATGTATAATCAAATATTTGCTTGTCACTAGAGATAAACAGATAGTAGTTTATTGTATTAAAAACATGTACATTACAGAAGTAAAATATTACAATGATGAAGTCGTTTAAAGTTGAAGTAGCACTTGATGATGAATAAAATTCGGCAAAATTTTTTCAGTTCTGTTGAAGGGGCGATTGTGTGTACAAATTGCGGACGAATCGGAGAACAAAACTAATAAAGTTTTTATAGTTGTGAAATACAAAATGTTAAAATGAATGGATGAGCTTTCAGGATAATTTAAAATTGATATTAACATGTTACTCAACGCTTATTGCGAATGATTTAAATGATATTTGGTACACAGGTGTATGATTTTTACTATAAAGTCTAGCCAATCTAAGAGATAAAAAGGCGAAGCCACGCCGTTTTATTCAACCTCAAAAATGAAACCTTAAGATAGACTACTGAAACTTTCTACAATATCTTTCGAATATTTTTGAACAATTTATCTTATTATTTTGTTTAAACTATTTGTTTATTAACTTTATTCCAAAATATGCTTTGGTTTCAGATACAGTATAAAACAGCAAAGTTTATTTAATGTATTAACTGCATATGCGATGTACAATTCAGAAGTAGGCTATTGTCAGGGTATGTCTGGTGTTGCCGGTGTATTACTCATGTACATGGATGAAGAAGATGCTTTTTGGGCAGTACATATTTTACTATCAAATCCAAAGTACGCGATGCATGGTTTATATAAAGAAGGATTTCCTAAACTCAATAGATTTCTTGAGCATCATGATCGAATCCTTACCAAATTTATGCCAAAGCTAAAGAAGCACTTCGATAGACATGGTTTAGACGCTATATTGTATTCGCTTAAATGGTAAGTAACTGTAATTAATTTTAAACTTAATTTTTTTTTGCTCATGATACTTTTTGAGAACTATTGGTGAACACGTGGAAACTATTTCAGAAACGGAACTTAAAGGTTTGTGATGTACAAAAGCATCAGGAATTTCAAAGTAATAGTTTTTCTCTATGGGTTAAAGCTTTTACTAGGTTTTAGTGCACTAAAACTTGAAATAGTTGACAGTTTCGTATACAATAGCTCAATACAGAGATCTGATTTATGAATAACATGTAAATATAAATTTTATAACTCTTTGGTAAAATGATACGTACTTCCAAATACACATTAGTACTTTTGAAATATCTTCAATGTTTAATATAAGGTAGAAATTTAAATGAGTAATAATTTTATAGGTACTTTGTGTGTTTTGTGGAACGTGTACCATTCAGTTTGTGTTTACGAATATGGGACATTTATTTATTGGAAGGCGATAAAGTAATAACTACTATGGCCTATACTATATTAAAATTACATAAACGATATTTAATGAAACTTAATGATATGGATTCAATTACTCAATATATTCAGGTATTTATAGAAATCGTTGTACGAATTAGTTTTTAGAATAGTAAATAAACTTACCAAACAGGTTTCTGTTACTAGAGGAATTTCAAATTAATAAATAATAGAGTAAACTGCCAAAGTACCACTTCCTATAATGAAGGCTTGCAAAACACATCACTTCCACATTTCATAAAAAAATTAAAAATAATTATGCACTTTGGTCTAATTTTGTATGTTCATGTTTGTTTTTTCAGGTTAAATTGTATAAAGACTTTATGTTTGATGAAGATTTAGTTATTAACGCATTAGAAAAATCTTGTGAAGAATTGAAGAAGGCAAAACTAGAACAACCAGGCCCTCCTAGTGAGGATGAAAAACCTAAGCGTCCGTTTGGAGTATTTATTCCACCAACTTTCGAGCAATTGGTGGGGAGGAGACAAGAGAAGTTTACCGAAAATGAATTGGTATGTTTTAAATAATTTATATCTTACTTGTTACTGGTTAATACTTGTATTGCTCACTGTATTAATTATTGATTAATAAAACATCTACAGTGAATTGTAAATATTGGAAGAAATTATTAATTTAATTAGTATTGTTTTTTAACAGATGTCATTCGATAAGTTTCGCATGTCATACAATTGTATTAAAAACATTAATCTTACTTTTCTTGGATAGTGTATTTTTCGTCCAGAATACATTTGGATCTCGTTACATTTCAGAAATGCAGTGTCCATAGGCTTTGCAGCGGCGACTCTAACTGAATTTACAGTATAAGCTTCTATTGTGAGAGTTTTAAAGCTCAACTGTAACTTTTTCCGTTTGTAATGACTCTAAATTGCATTATTTGTTATCGAATACGAACTGTCACTCAAACGACCTTTTTTGGGCCTTTGCAAAGATTTCTTTTTGTAACTACGCATTTGAGACATGAAAACCGTGGATGATAACACTTTTTGTTTTGATCAATCGGTGAAATATTTGAAATCACTAGTAGTTCTTTATCTCTTGTCAAAAAGGATTTTAGAAGTTTTGATTCGCATAATAGTTATTTGTTGCTGCGCAGATTAGTCTTATCTGGAAATAGTCTTTCTAGAAGTCTTTGCAGTCTTTCTAGGGTCCTTTATTTATGTCTATTTAATGTTCTTGAATAAGTTTTAGTGTTTTTTGTGCTTAATAGAAGCTTTGCAACCTTACTACAGTATAGTTATTGAAATCTGTTCTATTACACAATTTTATTTATCCGCCACAATTGAATTGCTTTGTTGACTTTACAACTATATTATAAATATCTTTGTTTCTCTGCGGATTTTGTAATATTTTAAACACAAATTATTATTAAGCACCACAACAGAAGCAGGTTATTGCTGATAAGTCTGTTGATTACACACGGTAGCGGGCTTTATGACCGACCCAAGCTAAAAAGACCGTCATGAGCGGGTTATATGTTTGCATAGATATTAATTGAATATCCTTCTTGTAGTACTGATTCCACACGGATACAGTATATTCAAGAATAGACCTTACATACTTTTTAAATGGTAACAATATTTGTTGTATTAATATCAGAAAAGGATTTTTGGATTAGGAAATTTTTTGTGTTTTTTTATTAACTGTTTTTTTGTTTATTTCTCCCATTTCAAGTCGTCCGACTTTATGACCCCTAGATCGCACTGCTCCTTTACTGATTTTAGAGGTTGTCCATTTAGATAGTATTGTACGTTTGGATTATTTTTCCCAATGTAGAGAACCACACATTTTGACACGTTCAGTGTTAGGAGCCATTGCTTCATCCAACTGTAATTTTGTTCAGATTGTCCTGAAGTATTATGTTGTACATTAATGGATTACCATTTAGTTTAGTGTCATTTGCGTACTAACAAATTTTACATTGAATGCTTTTTGACATGTCACTAGCATATAGAACTGATCAGACTGACTGGCCACTACTGGCCAGACAGACTCCCGTTGGCTTTCATTCCAAAAGTTCTGGCTTTTAAGAAATTCTCTACCCTTGTCAACAAATTCTCTCCCACTAATACCATTAATTTTGATTTTGTGTAGCAATAAATTAATTGGTACCTGGTCGAAAACCCAGTTACCTGTCGAGATACGACTGTGGCAGATTTCCATTCAGCCAGTAACTCACCGGATTCTAAATATTGCTGCATTATTACACATAATGGGTTTATATGACTGGGACAGCTTTTTAAGGTGATAGGGGGTAAATTGTCTGGACAAGTGCTCGCATCGATGTTTAACCAGCCGTAACTGGCTTTCCTAACGTTTTCTTCGGTGATTTTTGTACTGGTGAATCGATTATGTTGAGGACTTGTAGAGCTCGTAGAAATACTGGTTGTTTCTTTGATGAAAACGGATTGAAACTGTTGTGCAAATTTATTTGCAACTTCTTCTGGTTCAGTTCTGATCTCTTCGACATAATGAAGTGAATGCAAAAATGGAATTTTTCGTTGTGAGCGACTTAGATATAAAATTGTAAAAGGACTTACCCCTTTTATACATCATTCTTATATATTGCATGGTTTTCGTTGTTTGCTGTACTTTCTCTTATTGTTGATATAGGAGTGTTATTAATTTTTCGGTAGTCTCTAATCATTGTCATTGCTTGCACTTCTATATTTATCCCACTTTGCTCATTTTAAATGTACCATATTAACCATATCTCTGTTGAATCATGGTTTTTTAATATTTTGTTTTATTTTTGGATTCGCAGTGGCACATATTTTTGGATGGATGCATAAATATATGGCATTATAAAATAGAATAAATTAGTTAACATGTTAATAAATGAAGTGTAAGAATGATGTTTCAATTGTAATAGGCAACGAATCAAATTGTAACGAAGCGAAGCGATGCGGCTCGTGACTCCGTGCATGTTTCCGATGGTGAAAACGGAGATTTTCTAGAGGCGGTTGATGATGATCGAATTGATGCTGGTGATAAGCGCAAGCGTGATAATCATAAAATTCAGTCAAATGTGAACGGGCATCATTCCTTGACAGAAAGTGGTGGTACTGGAACGACGGCCGGGGACGGAAGCGGAGTTTACACATACAGCGAACAAGGAACGCCGTTAACAGGTACTACGTCGGCTACTGATTCGGATAATCCGGATCTTGGCTCGATTAAAAGTTGCACTAGTTTCTGCGAGAGCACTACATCGTTCGGTGGTAGTACTAGCAGCATTGAGATTACTAGACTTTAGATTCTTTAGAGTTTAAGCTTGCGTTATATTTTGTACAATGCATGCATACGCATGTAGGACATGAAATTACATCTGATTTATATTTCATATTTCAGACAGTCAGAAAGCTACTCCTTTTGTTTTTGTTTGCTATAATTTCATTTCTTTTTCTCGTTATTTTATTATTTAAGGGTGCTTAATGGTATTATACTTATATTATAATGTTCTGATTGCTACATGTTACTATAGTTACTTTGATCCAAAGAAAATGAGATACAAAATAATATAAGTATGTAAGTATGCAGAAGTTATAATTGAGTTCAAATATCTTATATTTTAGGAGTATTGAAGTTATTGCAGTTGAGGGTATTATGTAAATAAAAGAGACTTCCTTTCACATGTAGTTTACTTTACAATAAGTATATATTTGGGTGAGATGTTATACTATCATTAAAGTATGAGTGAACCTATGTTACAAGGTTGAATAGTCAGATAATTTTAGAATCAATGATTAATGAATATTACTATGAAAATTCTAAAAAACATGATCAGAAATAATTTTGATATAATCTCTTATATGACAAAATTAAAAGATAAGGCATTAGAAAAGGTATAATCTAGAATTAGTTTTTAGATTGATCCAATTGTAATTCTCAGATGATGCCCATACGAGTCCTAAGAATTTATTTAAAGTTTTAAATATTTATCAAAGTCTATAAAGAGGTAAATTAGGTTCTAACTACTTTTTTTTAAATAATAATCACATTATTTCATCACGTTTTTTACTTAGTTTTTGTTTCTTATAATTTCTGTTATTCATTTTTCCTCTCATTATTTCTCTTATTTTTTCTTATTATTAATATTATATTTTGTTTCTATGTCACTGGCATGTCACATCTTCAAAACTAATTATCTAGAAGAAATAGATTGGAATTCACTAGACAAAGAAATAGATAATCAACCTTATATTTTTTATTTATTTAAATACACTGTTTTACGATACGATAAAATTCACAATCAAAGTGAGATTACAGTGAGAACAGCTAATTAAAACTAATACAGAACTAAAAGAACAGAGGCGTAATTATCAAGCCGAAGACATACGTTTTGACTTAACATTAATTTAATTCCAATCCTCACCGAAATGACACTGCTTAAAAAGCATATGCAATAAGGTAAATGCTCTTAACTAAAATTAAATATAAATAAGCGTTGTCTTGTAATTTTAGTTTAATATAATAGTGAAATTGAAACATAAAGTACGATTTTACTTAGTTTTAGCTTATTTTATAGAATGAAAGATCTAAATCAAAATAATATGAATTAACACCAATAATAGATTGCATAACTCTGCTGTTGGGGAATAGAATACTTTATTTAAAACCGAGATAAAAAAAAGCAAAATACATTTTAAATTAGTTTATGAAGATTTTAAATTACTTTATCAAATTACTTATATATTCCCAGATTTAGAAATATTTCTACGAAAGCACTATAAAAAAATCTCATTCACATTGTAATCCTCAATAAAGGAGATAATTTATTAATGGTTCTATTAGTTTGGTAAAGTGCTCTTTGATATTAGTCGTAATTTTCAAAATAATTTAAAACAGCGTTTACTTGCATCATTTGTACACTACGCGAAGCAGTTAGTTTTACATCGCTTTTTAGAAAAAACTAAAAACAGCTGCGAAAGTTCAATTGGAACATCAAATAGAGTATTGGCACGGAAAATCTATGTCTCCACGGAAGCTATTTCTCAAAACTGAAAGTCATTAGCATTAAATATTACATACATGCGACAATTTCTAAATATACTAAAACTCCATTACATAATTAGGGGAGGAGCTTGTTATAGCATTTTGTATATGTCGCTTTACACCTAGCAACACTGGTGGTGCCACATGCTGCCAAGTTGCAATTGTTATTCAATATCTGCTATACCTTAGTGGATTTTTCTATTCAAAAAGGTTCAATCTATTCTAAAAATATATACACTAGTTATTGTTATTAGGTAAAATCTTGTTTCGTTTCAACGACTGTCATAAGTTTAATATCGTAAATCAGGAACTAATTTTGTGTCCTCTTTATGTTGAGTATCTATTTGTTATATATATGCTAAATATTACAAAGTTTTAAGTAAACTGAATTGAGTGTTCCTAAAATGATTTTACGAATGTTTTAAGCTAAGTTCATATGTTATAATGTATTATTATATAATACAATCATTTGTTTCCATCAAAATTAATGCATAAACTAAGATATGTACATATACAAAATGAAAATTAAATAAATAAACCGTGTGACTGGAGAATATACTGGAGAACAATCCAAATAACATCTCTTTGAGAAAAATACTTTATTAAATATATAGTTCCTATAAATATATAATTCAGTTACTTATTAGACTTTGTAATTTAGACAAGTATATTAACAATTATAGGTGTTTTAATAACATTATTACTGCAATAGTCAAATTAATAGAAAGACTATTTTAATAGAAAGGCTAATTGGATTTTAACGTTAATATCATTTATTTATAAGTTAATTTAGGTTTAGAATGCGAAAATCTATTATTAAAGGAAAGATATATTTTGGTATATAATTTAAAAGTTTCGAGTTTTCGTGATACGTATTTATATACACTTCTAACATATATAACTGTTTACAATCTAATTTATATGTGCTGTTTTCTCGTGTACAATAATGATTATTTTAACTGTGATGCGGATTTTATCTTTACTGTTTAAGATAAATATAACTATTATAGTGAAAAAAGTAGTCGTATTATTTTCGGTGTATTTATTTTAGTTAATGATCGAGTGTGAAGTATGGATGAGCGTTTTCTTCAGAATTTATCTGTGTCAAGGACTACAAAATCTGAAGGATTACTTTTGTTATATTATTTATGAAAAATGGTTTTTGGTTGATTCTTAAATGTAAAATCTACGATGTTTCTGCGAGCTAAACTCATTATTAATATTCTAATCTTTTGGAAGATGCTTAGTGAACATAGTGTTATTGGTTTTCTACGCTGGTTACGGCTCTCCTTCTATGTATATCGCTTAGTAGTTGTTCGCACATCTTTTAAGATTGGTCTCAGGCAGTTCCTGAATAGCATTGATCTATTGTGCCGGGGTTGATTTTCTTGCCTCACGATTGATATATTTGTTCTTTTTTCTGTACATAAAATTCGGAGCATTCTCCTCCAGTATCTTCTTCTATCAGGCGCATGGAAGGTCCATATCTCTTACGCATACAAGAACTCAGTGAACGCCATTGATTTCATCAAATTGATTTAAGTTACCATACTGTGATTTCTTCAGAGCATTGTCAGTGTAGACATAGTCGCCGTACCTGATCCTTCGGATTTCCCTTCAAAATCTCGATTATGACTCTCATCTATGAAGATTTTCAGAATTATTCAGACGACCTAAACTAATATTGACAAATATGTATAAAAAAAATTTTATACTATTATCTTTAAAGTCAAATGCTCTAAACTACTTTATATTACAAGAAACTCCTTGTTTCTTGTAATAACAAATTCAAATTTTCGAGCTTTAAAGATAGATTAATTAGGAATAAAATACATTCTCCCTCATATTTGATACTTTGTCCAGAACTGAGATACAAATTTACATCGAAAATGACATGACTATTTTTTACCGCTTTAATATTTGGAACAATGTTGGATGTTATGTTACTGGCCTGGCAAATATAATACTCATATTTTATACGAATACTTAATGTTTAAGTTAATATACAAAATTCTATTTGGTGTACTTATTTAATTTTTATGTGATTGCATGTAAATGTTTGTATATATTAATAAACACAATTCTTTGTGGAATATTGAAAATAACTTTGTTCTTTACGTAATACTTTAAAATCCTTTACCTGAATACCTTCAAATTTCGCATTTACTAAATATCGTTACTACTTAAGCATCTCATCTATCTTCACTAACTTTTCTAGAAAACAAATTTTAAAAGTTACCTTATATTTTTTCAACTTTTCATGCGTCTACATGAAAAGTAATATGTGATATATAAATACGTGTGCATATACATAATGTATAAAAAGTACTAAAGGTAAATCGATCATGATTCTTTTTTATCTCGATTTTAAATGGACGGGGCGCTAAATTTTGCTTAATATTTTTTTGAACCCGTTTATTAACTGCCATTAGGTTTCATGTAGCCTTGAGCCGCATTGTGAGACTTCTAGTTATAAGAAAAAATAAACAAATTTCTAATAAAGAATAGTATATTCTATCTATCTAAGTGCGTCATACTTAATATGTGTAATTGTAGAATTTTGTTTGTTTATATTTGAGTTTGAAAAGTAGAGTTGCGTACAATCTGATTGTTGAGAGATGTACTGTAACCGTATACCTTACCTTCGGCTACTGGTAATAAATAAATTTTCGTAAATAGTCATAGTTTTAAATATCATTTCGTTTTTAAGTTCAATAGTGTAGAAGACAGTACAGTTTATAAATTAAGCCATAAATAAATTATAATTTTTCACTTAGTATGTTCTAGTTATAATTTCCGTGTAGTAATATTAAATTATTTATTACACCTTGATTATAATAGATTTATTTATTCAGCAAATATAAAATATCAAAATAGGCAAATTATTAAAATAAAATTAATCTTTACAGCAAGTCGGAATACATGGCTTATTAGATTATTACATATTTCAAAGCACATATTAAACATAATAAAACAATGATCATCATCTCCCCAACAAATCCCCAGAGCCAACAAATCCCCCTGGTTTCGTTGACTATATTTTTAAAATTTCAACTTAATTTTAAGAAGATATTTCAATTGATTTTCAATAGAAGATGTTTTGACTAAAGACGATCTAAGCGGACCGCGCAAGTAGGTATAAATATCTTAATAAGATACTACAGACCCGAGGACAACAAATATTATTATTTCCCAATAAAACTTTGTATATTATTATACCTGCTTGCACGACCAACTCAGATCGTCTTTAGCCGATGTTTTTAACCCTTAAAGCGCCGCGTAACTGACCAGTGGTCATTTCCATGTTGCTTTGTGGGACATCGTGACCACCGATGGTCATTTGTAGTTTTACGTTCCACCTGTGGGAACGCGTGTCCACCGGTAGGAACGCTATATA
>WYDF02060495.1:0-11779 GCA_009867245.2 Adranes taylori
CTTTAAATTTTTAAATCATTTTTATTTAAATTTTTTGACCTTTTATCCCCCCGTTGTACTTATTCCAGTTGATCCTATAGCAAATTATTATAGCTTCCTAAAGAACTCTATCTAGAGTGATCCCCTAATTTATTTTGATATTATATAAATATTTCCTTTATTTTAGAAAATCAGTTAAGTTAAAATGTCTAATCAATTCATAAAAATAAAATATTACTCTTAATGCCAACTGTTTAACCCCTAACTGCTACCGACAAATAGTTTTCACGCAACTGCTATCGACGGGTCATTGAGACCCAATTTGAAATTTTAATAAAAAAATATTTGAAAAATTGTATTTATTTTCTAATACATAATACATATTATAAAGTAACATATTTAAACAGAATTAAAGCATAAAAATATTATATACAGTTCGAGCGTACTTTGATAATACATGAGCAATTTGCACAATGAATAGGAGTTTGTTTTGCGGTCTTTTTTTGGGATATATTTCTCTTTAATCCATAATGAACTGGCATAGGGTTGGGGTTAATCTCCATGGTAATTCCAAGATATCGGTTGCAAGAATTCTATGTTTGAGAGGCACTTTTTGTTGCTTAAACGTCGCATCATATGCGAGATGTAAAGCCCAATTACCAGCTGTTTTAAAAAATTGTACCTAAATATTTCTTTGTTCTAAGAGAATTGGTAAATAATACAACTATTTGCCCCCGAAATGTTTAAAATGCAATAAAAAATTGCCATGGGCCACCAGATGTTGAATAATTTGCGCATTTTTTGGCCAATGCATCTACACCTGCTTTAGTGCTATTGTAGAACATTATAATTTCTGGTTTTCTTTTTGGTTTTAACATCAACTGTTTTATCATGATGCGTAATTTATATTAGAACAACGGACTTCTCTTTCGTCAGTACATATGAAACCAGGGTTTTGTGAGTTCTAAAACCAAAAGTTGATGCATTTACTATCCGTTTTCTATTAGGAAGAAATTCAAGAGGAATCATTTTTCAGTTTTTTCATGCAGTGCCTACATAAGTTAGTCCTTTTTTTATTTATCTCATCAACTGGTTCTATAGAGGTGCACCAAGTGACACCCATTATATTTCGGTTACTGCTTTTATCATACGAAGAATAACTTCAGTTGAAAGTGATAGACCTGTTTGTTAGTGTTATTTAATATTTTACCAGTATAAACTTCGGTTTTTATTATGTAGTGTGTTTGAGAATCGGCAAGTATTTGAACCTATAACCCATACATTGCTGGCTTGTTTGGTATATACATTTTAAATGCACATCTGCCACGAAATGGTATAAGCATTTCATCTATTCTGACGTCGGGACCAGGAATAAAATTGTCTTAGCAATTCTTTACAAAACTATTAAACAATTCAGAAACTGGAGCAAGCTTGTCAGTTTCTACTCTTTCTTGTCTGGAGTCTTGGTTATCAAATCTAAGACAAGATAACAAAAACAAAACTCGACCAAGAGACATTATAGATCTAAAAAGATCTCTACCTGTTCCATCAGTTGCCCATAATAATTTTAAATCTTCATGTCCTGATTTAAATTTACCTTGCATAAATAATAAACCGATAAAAGCTTTGATCTCAATTTTATCAGTTGTAGTTATAAACGTAGGTACAAATTTGGAACGAAAGTTTTTGCTCTTAAATGTAGCATACTTTAGATTCATAGCTTCGATTTTTTGTTGGTCTGTTCGACAATCAATTCCAACAAATTATCGGTAAACAATATTTTCCATGCCTCCAAGGGACTTGAAGGAGGCTAATCACAAGCACTTTCTTTTAATTTATGCATTACTCTTATTAAATAATGTGAATTTACCTTACATTTTTAGCGTGCTTCTTTAGCCCATTTTGTTCTATCTTTGCTGTAGCAAGCAGACTTTGTCCTTTTTGAAGTACCAGCAACATCATTGTCTGATTCATTACCATCAGATGTAATTATATCGTCAGGCAACCATTCAATTTCACTATCAGATCGTGATCAAAAACAATTTCTTCATTTGGTTCCTCTTCGTCATTTTTATCTGCATTACCAAACAAAATATTAGCAGCGTGTATCTCGTTGTCTGCATTCCTTGTAATTCGAAATCATCTTCTAATTCTACCCTGAATTCTGCACTATTAACCATCGTTTCAAGTTCATTATCAGTTAGAAAATTACTTGAAAAAAACCATTTTAACTAAAACAATTATCTATATTATAATAAAGGCAATACTTGCAAAAAGTTATATCAACTTATTAAAACAATAATAAATATATATATATATAGAAAATGTGTTTACTTACGCAAGTGCTACCGACGAGTCACAGTGACCCGCGCACGTAAATATCTTGAAAACTATAATACAAATAAATCAGTTCGCTGCAAGAGTCAACCAGTCACTAACGCATTAAAGTATATCTAGACACTCAACTCCCCCACTATATGTTTATTCAGGTTTACATAAATTTCCCATACGGCTGGGTCACGGAGATCCCGTCGGTAGCAGTTGAGAGTTAATACAGGTTCTATTTAATTTAAAATTTATAATATATTCTGAGCGCTCACTCGAGATAACTTTCTCCTGGAATAACCTCCCCTCTTTTAACTTGTCAGACATCTTACATACCGATTTTAGTCTATCTACATAAATATTTGTACAAAGGGTACTGGTCGACCTGTGGTTAAGTAGAACCACAGGTCGACCTATCGCAACATTGACTGGTCGCTCAATGAACAAATCCAAAATCAATCCTCTATTAAATATATTCCCAACAAAGATATCACAATCTGTACATATCACAATCCCACACATAATCTCAGTAATATTTCGATAAATTTTCAACACAATAAATAAGTAAGATATGAGGTAGTTGTCACCTTAATTGTCTATTTCATACATCAATATTTAAACTAAATGTCAAATCCGGTGAAACACAATCATTTGTTTCCATAATATATATTATACATAACATTTGGTAACAATACTTTCCTCTGACACAAAATCAATGAAACAAATTTAAATACAACAAATTAAATCAAACAAATTAAATTTAAGTAAATTGGGGTACCCATGCAAGTTTCATATCCGCTAAAACCCACACTTAAAATCCAAACCTCCCGAAATATAAATTTCCCCAAATTTCAAAATACCCTTCTGAGATAAACATCTGTGATGAAATTCAATATCCCGCCATATACCTAACTACTTATTAGACAATATAGCACTATATATGTCCTAAGACAACGGTCTCTCAATATCGTTCCGAGGTACTTCTCTAAATCAAATAAAAGTGATAAGAAACCTGGCGTGAGGCGTCACAGATCCCTACGTTATTGAGTCTATAAACTCTTATATAATACATTGATTTAAACACATCTTTACAATTTACATGTCATTACTTGAATAAACATCTTTAAAATTTAGTAAAAAAATCGACCGTGTTATCTCCGTGCCAGTTCTTCATTCCTCATGTTCCACAAAAAGTCCTGGGTTGAAATTCTGTTCTTGCACCGTGGTCGACCTTGGAACATCTTGCTCTTCTGGCTGGTATTATGTAGGAATGCCAGGCCCAATATGGCCTCTCCAATTTACTGGCGCTCCGATTTATCGTTCAATTACGCCGTTGTGTAGTATTCGATTTTCTGTTCATTTCAAAATTGTTCCTTGAATTACATGAATTGACTAACTTCTTTATACTTTATCCGGCTACGATAAAAGGTTTGATTTTCTCTAAAATTTCGAAGTTCGTCCTTAGCAAGATGGTGACTTGGTCTTTTCATATTAAAGCCACATAATGTAGTTAAAATTATGGATGGTAGTAACATTATTTTAAATGCTTATCAATCAGCCATTCTTCTATATACTCATAATTAAGTTCAGTTGAATTATATTTCTTTTTAACTATACATTTTTGACTTGGGGGCTACATTAAGGGAATGCCAACTGCCAAACAATGAGTCAAACCTGAGCCAAACCTGGAAAGGCCCCTGGGATCGTTTGCGAATTCCTTATATCATCTTGATGTTTTTCCCACCCAATTGGCGCAAAATGTCCAATCATTGCCCGGCTACTCCAGTTATTTAATTGCTACCTCTTTGCTTCCACTGCGATATTTCCAACTGTCTTGTCTAACTAATTGCTCTATTTGTCCCTAATAATTTTCTGCAGTACGGATTTGCAACAGGTTTATCAAATTACATGATACAAATACGTACTTGTCTAGCGCATATGGTCGAAATTCGCAATTCTGCATTGCTACATATACGAGCATCCTTGCTATGTAGCATGAGTCATGGATTGATTGATTGATTTTCTGGCCACATGTCGTTAACTTTTCACGTCATTGTAAGATACAGTAGACGTAGCCATAATTACAATTATAATTTGTACTTTCAGCAATTAGCTGAGTTTCAAATACATATTTGCTATCATACATAATATTCTTTAATATAAGCTATACTCCTAATACTATAAATCAATTGGAAGTAACGCCATTTCTAGAATAATTTCTAATTTAAATGGCATGATTTCATAAAAATCTATATTAACTATTAGTAGGCAACGCGCTGTCTGGACCAGACGTTTGGGCTCAAGAGGCGCACACTATAGCGTCATCGTAGATCGAGCGACCATGAATGTAGTAATCTTTTTCTTCTTAACTCAGCCGACGTGAATGTAAAAAAAACAATAAAATATTAAGTTCGATTTTGTAGCTTCTTATTATTTAAATTTTATTATTATTATTGTTAATGCGAAATTTGAAATGGACATCGGGTGTAAGATTGTCTGTATGTTTCACATTCTGTGAGATATTGCTGTTTTTTGTTTAGGTACTATTATTTTTAAATTGCATTGGATTTTATCAAATCTATTTTTTAAGTACACGGCGCGGACTAGATTTGCACCCATGTCTATAGATCCAATATGTTTGTTCTGACGCCTTACGCAATGGACCTACTTCTGCTGGTTTTTATATTCTTACGTTTATGGTGTATACATACAAGGTACTTCGCACTTTCATCTACCATCTATATAATATTTAACATGATTACAATAAACAAATACAATTAATTTAATGATGACAATACAAGAAAGTAGGCATATGTATATATATATATATATATATATATAGTAGGCAAAATATTTTAGAAAATAAACTTAATTAATAGACAAGCAGTACAAGAAGAGTATAGGTTTCTTACAATATATGAAAACAAATAAATTTAATATTTACAATAGACCAATAAATTTTAATAATATCAATATAATATAATAGATTAAAACAATATATATATATATATATATATATTTGAAACTCAAAATAGACATAATAAATTCAATAATGATAACATAATAGAAAGTAAACAAAGGATATATAACGCTGACACTTTAATTGTAAATGTGATTAAAAAGTATAGAAATTTCTCGATATGGAATAATAATATATATTTATTTTACAATACAATATTTACAACAATGCAATAGGTTTATATTAGACAATACAATTTATGAAACATGGTGTATTTTAACCATTATACCATTAGTTAATTGGAAGAGCATTCTGCTACAAGCACAAAACTCAAAAATCGTGTATTTTTATCAGTGTACCGTTAGTCAATTGAAAGAGTATCAAGATGAAAGTTGTTGGTCTATGAAAATTGTAAAAATTAATTCATATCTAAAAGCTTTATGTGTAAATATATTATAGTTAAACAGATGTAGAAAATTCTGTATTTGATCAATTAAATAAAAATAATATGTATTTATTTTACAATAGATATAATATTTACAATAAGAATATAGGTTTATAAAACATTACAATATATGAAAAATGGTGTATTTTTCCATTATATCATTAGTTGGCGTTGAGTTAATTGCGAACAGCATAGCCGGCTTTTTGCGTAACAATAGATTTTATGCAGTGGATCGAAATAAAATTCATATGTTCAGCAAATAAGTACAATTTATAGTGAAACAGCTATCATTTTTAATAGCTAACAGCTCTCATCTCGTTGAAACCAGGTAGAATTTGTGTATGAATACATAACTAGAGAATCAATATTTTTGTAATTGGATTAGTTTGGTAACGTATATATAGAGAATTATCAATGCATGCAAACAGGGATCAAAAACTTAAATGTACAGACTATTTGAAAATTCAATATAGTGTTTGAATATGCTCTTTCAGTGTCTTAACCTTAACTGCAATCAAAACCAAATATCTTGTAAACCAATTTTAGTCAAAAAAAAACATCCAAGTGTAAGTAAATAAAACTATGAAATAACTCTTATTCTCTACATTAGAATATTTACAATATTACAAAAGCTATCGAAAATACTTAAATGTAATTAACTGGCTATTTGAATTCAATATCAACAAAGTTTCGATACATGGATACATCTTCGGTACAAGAATAAATTAAACTTTAATATAGCTATTATGATCAATTTGAATTACATTAAGGTGTTTATAAATGAATATTTACAAGTTCAAAGTAAATGATGTTTCGATATATAAATATATGAGTCTAAACTAGATATCATTTTAAAGGGAATTAGGTGCAATTTACATGAAAGATCTATTTATTTTATTAGAATATTGATAGTCTCGTGGGCCATTTACAATTAAAGGGAATTAGATTCAATTTATAGGGGATCAGAGATCATTTGAAGCTAATAAGGTATCATATAAACCTAATGAGACATCATTTAAGAGTAATTAGATGAAATTTTATAGCAAAATAAAGTACAATTTTAAAGGATTGTTCAATATCAACTGTGTTTCGATATTTACTTTCCATCTTCAGAAATTCAATATAGCCATTATGGTTGAGTTGGGTTACCTTACGTTATGTGAATATTTACAGGTAAATGATTCTACCAGGTCCGATATAAAAATAATGCAGAGGGGTCTCTCAAAAAAAAAAGTTGAATAAAAAACCAAATGTGATATCGCTAAATCGAAATCATGACGAAATTTAACAGTTTTCATTTGTGGAATTAAAACGCAAAAATATTTGGAAAAATTAATACAATACATGCAATATATGTAAAAATACATTTTATATCAATAACAGTCTTCTTCTATTTGAACTCTGTAACGTCGTTCAGGCGCTATATAGATATACCGAAAAGCATCTAAATATACACGAACGCTGTTTCTACATCTGTTTTAGTAAAAATTATCTTTCATCAACATCATCTGTTTCAGCATACTTACTAATTCTACATACAGCACGTTTCTTTACAGTATTTACATTTACTTCTCCTTCATTGTCACTAGCAGGAGCAGTAATATCCTCGGCGTCGTAATTGTAGAAAGCAATAGAATTAGTATCAAAATCAGCATTATTAGTAGCAGCATCATCATCGTTTATATTATTTCCTTTCATTTTCTGTTTGAGTGTATCCTTTCGCGACAATGAAGCTCCACATGAGCACGAAAATTTATTAGATACCCTCAGGTAAAAATGTATAGAAATTTGGATATTCTCGAATTCTTGGATATTCGGATATTCTTTGTGAATTAATACGTGGTATACACTTTCGCGTATAAACTATAATGACACCCCCACCAACACTACACCGCCACCACCTCCGCGAATAAAGATCTAAGTGTTGTGTAACTAACCACAATAGAGTCAAACTATATGCTATTATATCTACGTTAAAGCTTTGTATATTAAGAAATAGGGAAGAATTATATTATTATATATCTGTATAAACATAGCAACATACAGATACATAATAATGACTAAAAAACGTAAAATATATATTCAGTGTAATCTACGTCTTTTAAAACCATAAGGTATAGCATCATAATTGTCTAAAAATTTTCGCTTGTCTTGAATTTTCTCAATTAGTATACTTTTGGTTCATCCTTGGTTCTAACTTTATGATTTAGAAGTTATATAATTCAATCATATTCCTTTGACTTTACAAGTTACATATTCTTTATTATTATCTTCTGGAGAGATCTCTTTATAACCATAATTCTTGAGCCCACCATTAACAAATTCTGTAATATAACTTCCAGGACCATACGTTTCAAGTTCATCCGTCATATCTCCGATACACTTTCCAGTTGGTGGATCGTATTCTCCTTCTCGATGTACATATATTACTCAATTGGCATCATAGTACAATACTCGATTTCCATGTTGCTCCAAATACGAACAGAGTTTGTGCCTGAGTAGTTACATATGAAGCACTACAGACATTTACATCGGAAAGAACTTAAAAAGTTTCCTCGGTAAATTTGTAGTTGGCTATAAGTGGTATATCATTAATAGAAAGAATACTGTTAACGTTTAATACAGGACTAACAATAAGTTGATAGAGTTCTTCAGGTGGATTTATAATAGCTACTCTCGGCTGATTTTCTCTCTGATCGAGTTTTCCTGAGAACGACTTAAGCATGACCTTAACTAAAGACCTAAGACCAGAGTTGCTTACAATTTTAGTAGACTCCAATTGAAGATTCTCTGCAGTCAAAAAATCTTCAATGTTTTGTTGACGTGAAGTATTGGTTAAACAACTACTTGGCCATCCAGTTGCGTGTTGTTTGACTTTAATGAATTTATTCATCATCTTTGTAAATAATCCCTCTATGCCTTTTTGTTTATCATATTGTCGAACTTCATACTTCCAGATCTCATAGATTTCGAACCTAATGAAACTGCTTTATTCACTTCATCAATTACCCATGTACATATTAACGTTCGTTCCTTATCGCTATGATTGCAATTTCCATTCAACATTTCTTTACCGCAAGAACTACAAAGCACAAACATTAGCTTATCGTTCATCTTGACTGGTAACACAGGGTGATATAAAGCATTTGGTGGAAAAATTTTGCATTTTATTAGTCCATTTGTTTCTTGTAATTCTAGAGACAGACATTCGTCTCTTACCATTACTTGAGTATGACCAATTGGAAATTTACCAGTTTGGCATATCCAAGGATATAGCGAATAAATATCGATGAATTTTATTTTCTCTCCAGGCTTTACCATGTCATAAGTTTTTTATATTACCACATCGACCTCCAGAGAAAGCATATCGTGCTACTAGTGGTGCAACAATAGAAGAGGATGATATTCTAAAGTCTTTGCTATTTTTGCAAAATTATATTCCCACCACTCAATCACTTGTTAACCAAGTTTCTGAAGTCGTGTTATAGATAGCTTTGTCTAGATTTACGTTGAAACATTGAATACGAACATCATAAATGCAACCCATGAATTGAAATACTTGATTGGTTTCTTCACAATAACCATCAACATATGTTTACGTCGTTGGTACAGAATCCATCAGATTCGATTTTCATATCGAATGCATCGTTTTTGTGTTCTTCGTGCCATTGCAAAAATTTTGCTCTATCTTCTTCGCTCATGGTATCACAATCGTAATTTTTTTTATTTCGTAGAATATCAATGTAATTTTCGTTTTCTGCAGCGTTGAATAAATGTGGAAAGTAACCCTTCTTGTATACATCAGGAAGATCAAAAGCTGTAGGTAGTTTAGACAATGCCATATGAGTCAGTTTAGAGACAGAAGATATTTTACGTTGTACAATTCCATTAGCAAAATCTTGGGTCCACGCATAATCAGCTGGGGTTTTATGTCAGTCTGTTCTAATACATATTGTAGTAAGAACTGATGGTCAAATGCCTGGCTATTATGAGCAATCACAACGACTCGTTTAAATAGTTTTCGTATGTTCAATATGTAGTACATAAAGCGTTTAGCACATTGGTCTGTTAATAGCGATTGAAGTCTGACACTTGTCACATCTCTGAGCAAAAGGCAAGGATTTGGTGTACGTATTCTCGCATTGTCAGCAATCAATTTTTCTTGCTTGCTTTCCAAATCGTAGAAAACAAAATGTGTATCATTCAATTCCGGTGAACCATAATCAATAGGCATAATTTCTTACAGAGTTTACAAAAACTCTCATTACATATATACTCCTTATTAGTTTTGTATGGCTAAAACCATTCTTTACAACACTTGATATTGTCACATAGCGAGGTGCTATTATCAAAGCATATGATTCCTCGAAATTTTCAATTGCATTCATCGAAATTTTCAATGAATGTTATCCTGAGGTTTACATGGCGGAAATTGTTGGCAGCATGGACATATAGTTCCACATCTGTATTTATCCTTTACGTTGTTTGGTACATGACATTGTTCGCAATAGTATCCACAGCAGAAGGCAGAAGTTAATGATGTTTTATGATGTTAATGCATTCTATCCGATGCGGTTTCGAAAAAACCGCAAATAGAATTCATCTCGGTGCAAACATTGCATCACATATTTCTACATAATTTTGTTCCATATAGATTTATTCCCGAATTGCAATTTTATCCTATTTGGTCTGTATTATCGTTGGTACTAGAGATAACACTTAGTATAATTGTTTGATATTAACGTAAGAACTCTCACCATAATTCAGATTTGACGCTAAAAATAAAACACACTGTATATTTCCTTGATACCAAAATACAAACACTCTGTATAATTGGTTAGTAATTAAGAAATGCTTAGTATAAAGAGTTGATAAAGAGTAGTATATGGGACGACCGGGGTAACAATCGTATCAATCACACTCCTTAACGCCTTTTGAAAGAATATACTTATCTCGCCTACGAAACTGTCTAGAGATGAACAAAGCTCTCCCAGAGAACCAGTTTGATTATAGAGCATCACGCTCTACTATGAACTCTCTTCTAAAATTTCAAACAGATATTACACGAACACTTAACAATGGTCATTGCGCTTTGGCAGTGTTTCTAGATATTTCCCATGCTTTTGACTCTGTCTGGCATGCCGGGCTAATTCGGAAACTCCATGAGCTTCATATCCTTCATCCTATTACACTGAGGATGGTCCAGTCATATCTATCCGACCATACCACCCAAATTAAAATTGGAGACACTCTCTACCGATCCATACAACTTCAAGCTGGCGTACCACAAGGATCTGTGCTTGCTCCTCTTTTGTACATCACTACTGCCATGAGCTCCAATCCCCAATTACTCCAGAGATCCATAGTACTTTATATGCTGATGACACAGCTTACTGGGAATGCTCCCTAAAAGCGGAAACTGCAAACCGTCATCTGCAGTTATCTTTTGACAATTTCTCAAAAAGGGCGCAAAAGTGGCGCATCACCCCTAATCAAAACTACGCCCACATCAAACTCCAACTCTGGAATAAACCCATTTCGTTAAAAGACGAAATCTGCTATCTAGGTGTCTAGTTTAATAAAACATTTAACTGGAATTCTGACCTAAACTACACCCTTTCCAGGGTACGCAAACACGTGAACCTGATCTCCACACTCAGCGGACGTTTTAGAGGCTGTCATACAAAAACTCTACATCACACTTACAAAACCTATATAAGGCCACTGATAGATTATAGAGCTATTCTATATTCTACACTCTAATAAACAAGCGCACAAACTTACTACCTGTGAACGAAGAATTCTTCGAAAAATTCACAGGTTACACATCCAATTTCCTAGTGCTCTACTATAGAAACATTGCTCTGCTGAGCCTATCACAGATGGTCTAAAATCCCTACAGTTTAAATATCCGACTCGACGTGATGGAGAAAACAACCAAATAGCCTACCAAAATCTTCGTTCTGATTGGAAAGCCAGTCACCAATCGTAGCAAACTGCCACGCGCACCCTTCCCACATCCGCCAGCTCGAATAATCCAAACCATGCAGGAACCTCCTGAGGATCCTCAA
>WYDF02060506.1:0-11779 GCA_009867245.2 Adranes taylori
ATAATTTAACTGAAGCTCAGAAAGAGGCTCGTGTGAACTGGTGTAAAGAAATGCTTAAACGATTCGACTCAGGGAGACCAAATTTGATCTACGATATTACTAGTGGTGACGAAAGTCAGATCTATGCTTATGAACCAGAAGCGAAACTGTAATCATTTTTGGGTGTTTGAAGATGAAATCAAACCTACAAAATTCACTCGCTGCCGCAGTGTTTCTAAGAAAATGGTAGCTTGGTTTGTCCCAAAAACTGGGCATATCACGATTATTCCACTTGAAGATCGTAGAACTGTTAATGCAGAATGATATGCATCCATTTGTTTATCACAAGTTACCACTAAATTGCGAGAAACAAATATGACGCCATGCATCATACTGCACCATGACAATGCCAGTTCCCATACTACGCAACGAACAGTAAACTATTTGAGCAGTCAAAAGGTAGAATTGTTATCCCATCCTCCATATAGTCCTGATTTAAGTCCTAACGACTTCTTTACTTTCCCAAAAATAAAAAATCGACTACGTGGCATTAGGGAGATGCATTAGAGGCGTTCCAAAATGAGATTTCAAGTGTACCATTTTCTGAGTGAAAAAATGCTTTGATGATTCGTTTATTCGCATGAAAAAATGTATAGTGTAAAGGGGACTATTTTGAAACGTAATAAAGTATTATTCTATTTCTAGATGTTTTTGTCTTCTTCTATCCCGAAATTTTAACAGCAGCCGGAAATTTTTACTCTCTATCTTATTTAAATAAGGATTATCGCAAGTGTCAACACATATTTCAAAAACATAAATTGAAGTTAGCTTTCGCACATCAAATAAATTAGGAAAGTGCAAAAACAAGAACGATAGAACATCAACTTCTCAACAATGAGTGGTTTACAAACTGCATTGCCAGACTTGTAAACAAGGAGAATTTCAAAACTTGGGATGTCACAGCATTTCAGAGCTCTCAGATTAAGCAGTAATAAAAGTCAATTTGCAAACAACATTTTAGAGCAGAACTATGATTTCGACCCAAAAGTGACACTAGTTACTTAGAAATTTGCAGAAAGCCACATATTTCTGAACATTTGGAGCAGATTCACATTTATGTAGGTGAATTATTTCATAAAGACAATATAATGAATAAACAAATGAACTACGAATTAACAGGTTTACTTACACTCATTAATATCAAATAGACCTTCATAATAATCAATAAATTATTAACATTTTTCTCTTTGAACAAATGCAATCACACTTGTTATATTCACTCATTATTTAAATTAAAACCGTTTAAGTTATATTAGACCCTCACAATAAAATAATAATAAACGATGTCAATACTTTACTGAACAAATGATAAGTCCTTGTTTTGTCTACTAGCTCTGGAGACATTAAAATATTTCATAATTAACAAGAACTTAAAAAACTTAATTATGAGACCGCTTCATGACAACGGTCTGTTGTTATGGGATGTTTCTCAATCTTGTTGCATAAACAATAGCCTAACGCTTGAATAAACTTTACACAGAACCCTTGCACACAACACACAAACCGTTTACACACAAATGTACAACAATGCTTCCAAAAGAGTCAAAATTGTCGTAGCAGAAAATTTTTATATTTGTTAACTGTACAATGAATTTCTTTATATAAAAATTTTTATTACTATTTTGTTGTTGAAATAGTAATAGATATATTTATTTATTGTTACCCTTAGAATAATATCTACATCCCTTCCCTATAATTTGAAACAAAGAGTTTTTTAAATAATAGAAACGATGAACTACCTCTGCTTTTAATCTTTAAATCTTTTATTTAAAACATTGCGCTGAATAATTATTTAGTCATGCGTACTTCAACATTTCCTGCAACCGGAATATAAGCCGTTTATTGGTTGCGTTCGTTCGCTTATTAACAATGGCGAAAGTCAAAGTGAAAATTAAAATGTGATTTACTCGAAATTACTCAGGGTTAATTTCCAAAAGTATGTGAAATCCAACCACTTCTTAAATTTTAAAATGTAAAACACAAAAATTACTTTCCAAAAATTCATTTTACAAATTTTAAATTGTGACTGACTTCTGCCTCACTCAGAGATAAGGTAATTCATTTTTACTCATTTCTATTTGTAAATGTATACTTACATATAGTTTTCATTATTCAATAGTTCTGATGATGGGAAGATTGTTTGACCGAAACATGATAACATAACAACTTAACAATTGTTTTAAATTGAATCCGATTTAACATCTACGATTCAAATAAATATGGAGTTTTGGAATATTTTCGAGTTTAATTTATTTCAATCAATTGCCTCAAATACTGGAACAAATTAAATGTATAATTATTTTTCTTTCATTGAATTTTTATTATGTTTAATTTTCTTTAAATCAGCTAACTGTACATTTTAAGCATTTCCAATTTCTTACGTGATTTTTCGTGTTTAAACTTTTGTCACACTTATTTCATCTTTCCTTTTATTAATTTTGTATATATTATTGATTAATTGTAGAATGAAGCGAGTTAAGTTTTAGCGTTATTATTAAGCACTACGCGTATTATTTTGCGACTCTAAATTACTCATTGAAATTAGTGTATGATTGATTATGAATCGGGTATATATTTTTTCAAGTATTCTAAAGGCTTTTATATAGTCAAACTAGTCTACATATAACTACGCGTCAGACACATATACAAGAGTTTTTTAGAATTTACAACTTCTAAACTACTCATTTAAATTAGTGCTCGGCTGATTACAAATCGGGTACATAAATTTGAAAAATTTTGAAGGCTTATCGGATAGTTAAATAGCTAAATATTAATTTTGAATTTAATATAATTAATAGAAAATAGATGAAAATTTGTCATTTGAATTTTCTTCTCATCTTCTCTAGTTGGACGTTGCTTGTATTGCTCAACATAATTGAACACTTACATTTGATATAAAATTACATTTTTAAGTACCCTTGAGAAAATACGTAATATTTATAAGTTGTAGGATTTAGTTAATAAAACAGAAGGAACCTAGTTCTAAAATTTCATAATAAATGACATATAAATAGAATTTAACGACTAATAAAATACTAAAGCCTCATAAAGTCAATAGTTTACCCTTTAATAAATAATATACGTAAAGGAAAATCAGAAAACGTGTTTAAGGGCAACACGGGAAATTTCCCTGATGGAAAGCAATTCCAATTTAATTACTATCCTCAAACTATATAATTAATATATTATGAACCTTCTGCTGGGATAAAAAGTAGTTAATAATATTTGATTATAATTACTTCTACGTTTATTATTAGATTTTGTTTTAATGAGTCCTTTTTTGCTTTCCGCAACTATCTAGTTTTCAACGAGAATAATGAACTACTAAATATATATTAGAGTGCATGGAATATTATTTTCCCGAGGAATTCATTATTTGCATTTTAGAAAGGAAAAATAGGTTTGTCCATCAATAGGTTAAGTCATGGCTAAGGATTTTTGTAATTCAAATTCCAAAGGTGCTAATTTCTAAAAAGTAACTACAATTTAACACATTTTGATGGCAAACTTAAGGGAAAAACCACTGAATTTTTTTCCAAAAAACTGTTGTTCCTCATGATAGTGCACTTTCTTATTCTCCCATTGTTGCAAGAGGAAAATTACTTGAAGAGGGTTAAGGATTGCTGGCTCGTCCGCCATTTTATCAAATGCAGTTCCAACTCATATCTACTTCTTTTCGAATTAAAAAACAATAGTGGGAATAAATTTCGTCAAATAAAGAGGTGATAAACGACATAAATGCGTATTAGAGAAATTTTCTATCGATCACTTTTTGTTTTGGATGGTTTGAAAAAATTGGAAACTCGATAAAATTAAATATATTTACTGTTATGTATTTACACAGGCTGTAACTACGTACAATACTAATTATTGACGGAAATGAAATAAATCAAAAATATTAATGATAATATAACATGCAAAGATGTATAAATATTAACTTAATCTGATGAATTTGAATTTAAACTTGATCTAATTGATGTATTCCCTTGAGTACATCATGTCACAAAATCAAAATAAAGGTAATGATACGCTTGGTGATCCGGCTGGCAACCAGCACTCATTCGTTTTCGGGACGATTAGTGTCAAATGTGCTACCGGGTCAGTGGATGCGAGCCACCAAGCAACCCAGGCAGCAACTGCGACTGGAAGAAACTATTTAAATATTCGAAGATGCACATTGGAACTTGGAATATACAAGGCCTTCTTTAGACTGGTAAACTGCGTATCCTAGAAAACAAAATAGAGAAACCATATCCATATTTGGGATCTCAGAGATCCATTGGAAAGGATGTGATCACTTCAATACTGTCAACCACACAATGTACATATCAGGAGCAAACGAGACTGGTAGAAATGCTGTATCCATTGAGGTGGAAAAAAAATACATAAAGTACGTTGATAGTTATGAATCCATCAGTGATCGCATAATTAAAATCACACTTAATGCTAAACCTTTAAACTCCACATTATTCAGGTATTCTTAGCAACCGCAGGTCATTCAGATTAGGAACTCGAAGCAGAATACGAAAAAGTAGAAGGAGTTATTTCGAACATACCACAAAAAGGCAGATTAATAGTCACTGGAAACTTCAATACAAAAGTAGGAAACAAGGAAATTGATGATCGGTTAAGCAACATTTTAGGAAAATATGAATTGGGCGAAAGAAACTAACGTGGTGAAAGCCTTGTTCAATTTTGCACAGATAATTGAATGACTATAGCAAATACAGTGTTTAAGCACCACGCTCGTTGCGTTTCAACGTGGATAGCAGCATCAGGACTACACAAAAATGAAATAGATTTGCATATAGACCCCTTATTACTTCTAACATTATCTTCCATAGCTCGTTTATTATTACGGTAAGCAGCTCCGCTTTCTTTTTCTCTTTTAATTTTTGATGCTAAAACAAAACAAGACAGTATTAACGCTTATAATTATTGATACTTAGAAGGTGGATATATAGCTTAGTTTATCTGAAACCGCCCAAGTGAAAACAACTTGAGTACTGTTAAATTTGGTAAACCTCTTTTGAGCGATTCATTGACTCGAACTACACGAGCTCCTCTTGGACCTGGATTTGTTCTAACTTCGGATGGAAACTATAATATTCAAAATCATCCATTAAAAAATCTAGCAAATCCTATTGACGCGAATGATGCATGTACAAAACAATATGCAGATCTAACTGTATAACTAGCGTTTTCAACCTTTCAACAACAAGTAACATCTCTAAATTATATCTTAAGAAAGACTTACTGAAAGTTGGCAGTCAGATTTACTTCAAATCGCTAAAGAAAATAATGGATGCAATTATATTTTAGTTGTTATTGATACATTTTCCAAATTTTTATATACAGCGAGAAACCTGCATACTTAAAGATAATTCGGCAAAGAACGTTACCATGCTTTTCACAAGATACTTGATCAAGCTGGTCCTTAACGTGTTCCGAAAAATTTACGAACTGACAATGGTACGGAATATTATAATGAACAGTTAAAAAATTGCTGGAAGGCTATGGTATTCCTTTATACTCGGTATATAGTACTAAAAAGGCTTCCATAGCCGAACGCGTTACAGAAATAGTGTAAAGAGGAACTTCATAAACACTTTAGCCTGCATGGTTCATTCAAATGCCTGGACGTTTTGCAATCATTAACCTCAGAATATAATAATAGTAATCATCGAACAATAGGAATACAAACTGCGGCAGTTACGAAAAACATGAAAAAACTCTTTTGATTACAGTGTATTCACATATCAAGGAAACAGTAAAAACAACGTTTGCCGGGTCCACTAGTTTCTTATAAAATTGACTGTATAGCACAAAGCATATATTTCTTAATTAGCAGGTAAACAAAAATAAAAATTATAATATTCACTTGGTAGTATGTATACGAAAAGTCGATCATATATAGATCTTAGATTTATATTACATACAATTTTTCGACAAATTTCAATAATGTAACAATTACAAATCTCAACACCCACTTAAAGTATATTATGAATTGTAGCAGGTTAATTGAGCCAATGTGAATTGGACGACTGATGTTGCAAGTGTTATTTTTTTGCTGGCGCATTCAGAATAAAAATAAGAAACAGTATTAATTCCGAGCATAAAATAAAACGCGGGGAATTACCGCAAAGCTTGAACGAGCGAGACGACTACATTCATTTAAAAAAGGGAATTCCTCGCTTCCGTCATAGATTAAATATTATCTGATTTATTGTTGTCGTAACGTGTTGCATAATAATGTTTATATAATTATTATACGTCGAAAACACTTTTTCACTTGCTTCATGACGTAGAATAATTGTATGAAGATTAAATAATAAAAAGTCCCGTGCTCATTTTAATGGGTCTAAATTGTAGATGCGACAAAAACATGAAAAGAAATGGTTCAGATTAATGTTTAATTCCGATTACAGGAATTATTTATTATTGTGAAATATTGCCGCCTCCAAAAAGTGCCACCCGGGGATTTCCCCCACTATCCTTGTCACGATACGCCACTGGGTAAACGCATATATATGATCAGAATTTATTGTAACTTAGAATTGTAACTCAATTGTAACTTAGATTTGTGTTACATTTGAAACTTAATGTTTTTGATTGTTTACTTAGAATGTGAAAACTCATTCAAAACATCAACATAAAGTTGTTACGTCTTAAAGTAATTCTATATAAAATTTTAATTAAAATTTTTACTAGTAGCGGGTTTATATCTAATTCTGCGATGAATTAAATGAGGATTGATATTTTAACATCTTATATCTTTCCATATATGTATATACAATTACGGTTGTTGAAAGGAATATACCACTTACGGATTCGTCACCCGGTTGGGTTAGTTCAATTCGTCTACCTGATAGAAGAACTCTGTAATCACTCTAGTCGCAAAGTTTAAAACAAATTTGATAAAAGCAAATAATCCGGACATTGTGTACGTATTAAGTTGTTGACTGTGGAAGCTCTACTAAAGAGGGTACTGAAGATGCCTATATCTTATGGTTGAAATACGTATATGCCCTAGTCCGCTTTTTGAAGCTATTTGATTAATTAGAATCGTCAATAGGTACTTAGAAAGTGACTAACTCATCCAAAAACATCTTAGTGTTTTTATTTTAATTCAAGCGTTTTTGATGAAACTTATTTTAGGAAAGTATTATTTAGGAATGAAGGGCTATATCGATATATTTCTTAAAAATGTGGATCTTAATAGAAATTGAGGAAATAAACACCCGTAATCTAGGTGTAAATTATGAACTGCTATTTCGCCTTTTATATTTTGCGGTAATATCGTACGACAGTAGGGTTATAAAAGTTCTTGTGTTGTATCTAGCAAACATAAAGATATATATATCATATGTAATAAGTCGTAAAAATCTAGAGACAACCATTATATGGACTCGAGATTACAGTTTTGAATTTATTACAACAACGATATAAACAACATAAATTATACATATAATATTTATTAAAAAGTTCATTGGTTTAAGAAAAGTTGATAAACTCTATGAAATTTCGATTTATTTGAGATTTCAAGACTCAAATACAGTCTGGTTTAGAGACCATAAATAAACAGCTCTATAAAGTTTGTACCATGCAACCGTTTATAACAAATACTTAAAATAAATTAAATTACCATTTTGCCTGCGCGTATTTCCGATTAATACGTAAAACTATTTCGATCAATTGGATAATCCACTTTATTTTTAAAAGGATTGATTGATTCTTAAATACTAAAGATAAATTGAATTAACATTTTATCTACACGCAATTAAGATTAATAAGTAAAACTGTTTTGATCAATCGTGTAATACACTTTAGTTTTCAAATTTTCAAACGAATTATTATTCTCTGATCGAGTAACGGTTTTCTAACAACTTCTATTTCGAAATTATAATAATATTTAATGAATTTAATTAAATTAGTGAATAGATGTAAATTCGAAAATGATGTGTAACATCTATGAGAGACTAAGTTAGAAAACTTATTTACGCTTTACTTTCAATAAATTTTTACAATGGAGATTTAGCACAAGGTTTAGTTATTTTCCAATTAAATTTAATAAATTTAAACATTTAAAAATAATAATTTAACTATTAAGTGCCAAGGTAAAACGTATAGAGTTATTTTGAATATCAAATATTAGAGCTACGCGAACCAATTACATACTGACTAGAGAATAATATAAATAGAAATAATTCCTTTCGCGAGCAATATGTGTGCAATTAAAAATTAGTATGATCTCATCTTCTAGAAATGTATAGTAGTTTTTAATATATTGTGACGCAACAAACTCCCAATCGCGACGCTGCTAATGTGGAGCCTTAGCGGCTGTCACAGGTGGCGCAACTGAATATCTTAATAATTTCATAATTAACTAACCTCTGTGAAGCTCGGGCGCCAGGTCTGTTTAACGTTAGACGGCACGCTGGAGCTAATGTTCTTGTCCCTCCGCTCCTCAATCTCTTACTGAGGACATAGACAACTGTTAGTCTGGTGAGTAAACCAGGGATTCCCATTCTTGCTAAGCAGCTGAAATAAACTTATTCACTAATGAGTGAAACAGCATTAATGGTTTAACAAAACCGTCTATTGATCATTTACACAATATGATCAAAGAAAGAAATATACATATTCAACAAAGTGTCAGTAATAAGCTAAACAATATCAATTAAACTGCACACAAGATATAATACAAGGGTATTATTATAGTTAAAAGCGGTGCATATACAGTGATACGAAAGTGCGGTGATAAAGTAACAGCATGTAAACAAGCAGTTTGTGAAACAACTTGGAATTCGGGGAACCAAATATCCTGGTACAAACGGTTGATACATTATAAAATACGGGAAATCACTAAAGCGACAGGACATCTCATAATACGTTCATGACACTATTGTGGAATGACGAGTATTAACATACACCGGAAACATACACCCTAGTAACGCCGCGAAACACGTCGATGTGACTGTAGGATGTCCAACCCCACTGTAAGTAAGCCAAAATTATACACTCCAGTTTAGGGATGTAAGAAATTATTTTGCTAGATGCATAACGCCTCATAGCACGTCGACGTGCTGTATTCCAGTGTCTAAGAGCAGTGCAAGCGAGGCGCTTATCAAACACCTCAGTGAAACATCCACTGTAAAACAAGTAACACCCCATAATTCGTTGATGTTACTGTGATCAAGTGGTTAAGACCAACATAGGCCAGTAGCATACACTCAAGCGGATTGTGTAGGAAGGAATTTCTGCGCAACGCCTCATAGCACGTTGACGTTGCTGTATTCCAGTGACAGAGATTAGCCCATGCAAGAATTAAACACCCCCAGTGGAACATCCATCGTAAGACAAGTAAGATCCCGTAATACGTTCATGTTACTATAGTCAAGTCGAGACCAACACAAAACAATATTATACACTACAACGAAGGGCGCGGACTGGAATCACTATGTGACGTCTTGTGGAACTAGCTCCTGTTCACGTTACTATACGTGAACAGGAAGCAGTCAAGCGGAAAGAAATGAACCTATTCATTTCACATGCAATTAATAATACATTATATGGTATGTTAGAACGCTAACCAAACGTGTCTTAAACTCTGGTGATCGTCTCAGCTGCTGGGCTATCAGTTTTGCAGCTTGCTGCTGGTTGCTACGGCCGTTGGTTGTCGCTTGGAGCTCTTACGAAATTAGGAATTACTTTGATATGCTTAAATACTTTCCTTTTATAGGCGAGAGCCTTCAGTTAAGTTTTACTCCGCGGTACGAGTTTTATAGCGGCCTACACATACTATTTTATGACAAATCAGTATAGTCATAGAAGCTTAAACACGACTTTATAGCAGCGTGCAATATGCGGGTAGCAGCAAGCCATCGAAGTATATCTCGTATGTACGCTTCTATACCGCTTATTCTCATAACACGCCATACAAACGTGGCACGCCCTCACATCTATCCATTCATATACACATGTGCTTATTACGCTGCACAGAAACAGTCAGCTATACAAATAATTCGGTGCTTACATTCAGTCTCTTTCTAACCCACGCGTAAATATGCGTTCACACACAAAGCAGTACTGGCGGCGTAGATCAAACGTTTTACTATTTCAAGTCGTCTTTATTTATCTTTCAATAATAACCAGCGACAAGAAATTAATTACTTATTTACATATTATATTTTGTTTGAAAATATGGATGAATTCATCATATAAATTAGTTATTTATTTATTTGCTTATATTTATTAGAATAATTCCTAGCAACGAATATATATGAGGAGTATACAATTGTATTGATCTAATAGGTTTACCTAATGGATTTGGTAACTTGCTATAATAGGTTTACCGAATCGGTCTAATAGATTTAATTTAATTAATAATTTTAAGAGACTTTTAACTGCATAATAACGTCCAAAGTTACAATACACATATTTTAAGCATATTCGAGGAGAGATGTACATTTGTCTAAGTAAACATTTATATGTGAGCTTAAGATACTAAACAATATCTATATATGAGTAAAAAATCACTCTTGTTCTTAGAACACGCATTTACTGGCATTACGCGCAACGTCAGTAATTGAAGTGCAATCTATCCGATGTAATCAGCGGTATCATAACTCGACAGTCACCAAAGAGAAATTTATCAACTGTATCTCCAACGAGATAGCTGGATTAGTATGCTTCCAAATGTGAGGTTTAGCACGACTCAAACTGTTTTTTGATCCAGTCCTTCTATTAAACAGTTTTAGATTCTATATCAAATAGCTGATTATTTTAGTAAGATTTTTACTAGGAAGGCTTAGAATTTGAACAGTAATACAGTAGAGTTCCTCTAATTCGGCACGTTCGGGACTCGGATTACGAAATATTCCGGATTACAGGATTTATATCGGGACAAACGTCATTTAAGCAAAAAAATTACAATAAAACATGTTTAAGGAGAATAAAAAAATTGACTACACATATAATTTTTACTTTGTTTTCATTTCTACTTAATAATATAATTATTGTATTATATTTTCATTTGCATCTAGATTACCAGTAGTTACTTTAAAAACACTTCGGAAATAGGTAAAGTTATTTGTTCAATTATTTTTTAAGTTTCGTTTAATTGGTGATATAAAATTTTCTCCTATTTAATAGTAGTGTATGATAGATAGTTTTGAATTCTGATTGTTGGATAGATTCGTGTATTTGGTCAATTTGATATGATATAAAATTAAGGTGTTTTCAATGAGCGCTTCAAATCGAATAATTTTTAATTAAAGTCCACTTATCGATTGCGTTTTATGCTGTTCCTATTTTGTTTTTGCTAGTTGTCTAGGGTTTGTAGTTATTTTTTGTAATTCTATCTGTCCTCTAGTGTAGCAGATTGTCCAGATGTTTGAGAGAAATACCAGTTTTATTTGTCTTCTAAATTTATGTCAAATCAAAATATGGTAAACCCAATTTTAACCTAATTGTAGGTTCAAATTGTTAACGCTTACTGAAACTTGGTTTTTGGCTATTTAATTCAATTTCAAGCCCATTTTATCACATAACCGTCGTCGCCAATTATAATTCTGTGACCGAGTAAGTACTTTTTCAAAACTTTTATTTCGAAGTAATAATATAATTGGAAGAATTTGATTTTAATTTAATAACTTTGTACAAAATTGTATTTCTTATTTGGTGAAAGAACTTATTTCGGTACGCCACTGAAAAAATAGAAGAGATTATATTCGCATAC
>WYDF02060517.1:0-11778 GCA_009867245.2 Adranes taylori
TTAGCCAATGAAAATTCGCACCTCAATTATTTTACCACATCCCGACAATCATTTAGAAATCAGTTGCGATAACGATATATCTAACTATAAGATTCAGAACGATCAAGCCAAAGATTAAATCCGCACTTGCAATATATTAAGTTACTCTGTTGTATTTGTATTTGAATAAGGGGTTGATCCCGTAAATAAAGAGAATTTGAATATTAAGTTATACACATTTACAAGACAACTTGTTTTAATCAATATATATTTGAAGTACATATTTATATATTTCAATGTCTTATTTATTATTTATTAGAATACTATGTTTTAAATTTATTTGCTGTGGTTTAATTAAATTTTAATTCATATTAGCTTTTTTATTTTTAGGTTAAATGGACCACATATTATACTTAAATAAACAACATAAAATCTATTCTAGTATACAGTGCGTGAGATCTCGTATAATTATAAATAATTAATGTTTTAATCTTAAGTAACTTAATATAAACACAATGAACAATGAATAAGTGCCACAAATATCTTTCAATATTTGTATATTCTAAGATTAAAATGTGTTTCTATTAGCAAATTGTATGAAAATTATTTTTACAAATTTTTCAAAGTACCTTTAGATAATTCTCTACCATTAAAGAGAAATCTGTTATTTTGATCTTAGTAACTTCATTGTTAATTAAATATTATTCAGTTAGAATAAATTTACTACTGTACAAACTTTCATGACATAAAAATACTTAAATTGTGTGAATATTGTAATTCTTAAAAATCTGATTTAGTTTAAGTTTTCTTGTTGCTAAATGATTTAGTTTTTTATTAAGTTTTTTTTTATTACGTAATAATTGATCTTAATATTGTTAAGATAAATGTTGTTCGCACCAACTTTAAATTAATTTAGTAGAGTTCTCATTAACCATGTTAACGATCTATTAAAGTTCTATGTGCATAAATGTAACATCAAGTACATTTAGCTTTAGGTGATTACATGTTAATTAACATCTTTGGAGACTTCTTATAACGTCGTCTCTCTGGCGATTTTTATGGATGTTACCCCAGGTGTGAGCTTATTTGCCAACAGCTCGCTTTCCTGCAATCTTTCCACTCCAGAATATTTCGCAACAGCGCTTACTTTTTATCATGTATAGTCGGATAGTCATAGCTCCATCCAAATGATCAAGTCTCATCATCAAATTTACTGCTGTTAGACTTCAATGATAGATTTTCTAAATCTTTCTAACGCAGTTGCCGAGTGCTGTTTTGATTTGCTTGATTTCTTAACTTGAAGTATTCCTTTTCCTTAAAGCGGTTTAGGTGGTTGTTGACATTTTGGAAGTTTACGGCTACCAACATCTTCAATTTCATCGGCTTTGTGCTTAAATTCGGCAGCCATGAAATATAACAACCTTCTTGTCGTCACCTTCGAACGTGTTTGAATCGTTCCTTTTGTTTAATTCTAAACTTGTCGTGTATAACAGCCATATAATCTCGAAGCTATTTTATACGGATTGCTTCAAGTAAATCAGGTAAACACATTGCGACTCACCACATTGCGGTCTTACCACAAAGACCTTCTAAATTTCCATCTAATACTCCCATATCCGTAACATTGTTAGCATTTTCATCTAATTGTAATTCCAGGTACTTCCAGGTAATTTAAAGCGTTGCACAGTCACGGATTTTTCTTCTATTAATTTCAATAGGCAAGATGTTTGTCCTAGACATAGCAATGCCTTAACCAACGAGTGTCTCTCGTGTATGGGATACTAACTAAACCCGGGTCTCACTCCAAACCCGGGTCTCACTCGTTGAAAAATAGTTTATAATAACTTTATTTTTGTAATCAGAATTACAAAATCAGATGTATATAAAATAAAAATAAAATATAGATATAAGCATTTAGGAAAAAAACTTAAGTGTTGTGGTTGACGGCGAAAGGCATCACTACAAATTTGGATATGGAATCTATTCGAATAGATGTTTTTACAATATTTACATACACAATCTTCACATGGCTCGTGGAAAGGTTGTGCGTTGACCCAGAGTTCATGATGGTAGCCGTGTACCTTAGTTCTGCACGTTCTGCAACGATTTTTCTATGTACAAGACTCCGTGTGCTACTCCCTTTGTTGGAGTGACTTATATCTGGCTTCAAAATAATATGTAAATATTATTTATTATGGCTAGTATTTTACCCCCGAAATGGAACTCTTACAAGTTTTTGACTAAGTATTATTTTGACTGAGCTTCTGTCTACGCTATCAAAAGCCTTCTGAAGGTCAACTTAACAAGCGTACATTTTCCCCATTTTATTGAATATTTCTTGTATTATTTTGCAATTAGGGTTGTGGTCGTTTTTCCCGACATGAAACTGTACTGTTCAGGTAGTAGTTTGTCAATTAACTTTGTCAAGTAATAGATTAATTTACAATTAATCTATTACTTATGTGCTTTGATAGGCATTTGTACGCAGTTTGCTGAAGAACAGTGCCCCTGTAGTAGTTTGGGTTGGTTACGCTGCACATAATATATACATATTACTGTTTTCCATATGTCTCCAGTAATCAGGTGCTTTGCCTAATTTCCTCATTCAATATTAGGTGCGGTCCTGTGGCCTTACTCTAATTACCTTCAGGATCTCCTCACTGGTGTAAAATGTTAAAAATAATTTGAAACTGTGATCGCGTCGCGTCCATGCCCAAGGTGACCTCGTGCAAAAAATGCTAGAGTACGATCAAATACAATTCCGGCATCTCCACCATTTCTACACAAAATGAAAATACTATTTTCAAGGAGTTTTATTGGAAAATATTCTAATTATTTTCAAGTCTAGAGTTCCGAATTGGCAGTTTCGTTGTCACAAAATATGTTCAGGTATTACATGTAGCGCTTTGATTGCAACTTTTGCACAAGTCATCAACGTTTATAAGTACATCAAATTATACATTTTTTTAAATTGCTGTTGTTGAGTTATCAACTCTTGTGTTGATAATTAAGTGATAAAATTGTGACTTTCATGTCGTATAAATAGTAGGGAAAATTGGATAGTTCTGCCCAGACTTTTGCTCAATAAGGCCCACGCATTCACCATTCCAATTACTTATTTGATAGAATGTATTAAAATTTTGCCGACAGACTCGATTCTCACTTTTGCTCCGTAAGATCCGAAGCATTCACCATTCCGATTGTTTATTTGATAAAGGTATTAAAATATTGGTGAATACTTAGGGGTCGATTTACGGCCACTTTTCGCATACCATCTTCGTGGTTATAAGAATGTAAACAAACATTTTTAGGTTATGTTTTAGTATTTATTGATTTTTAAATGATTCTGTAATGTAAAAAAAATTTGAAACAAATAGAAGGATTTAAGTATCAATTCTATATGTGCTGAAATGAGAACTCAATGTTTTTCTGAACTCAAGTGAATCAATTACAATTAAGACTTTTGATACGTACTATTTTGTTGTAGAATTAATTAATGATTTAATGTCTTTAATTAAATTATTTTAATGTGCGATCAGCTTTATATAATTATGCTATATTAACTGTATATTTGAATAATATGCTTATTATGAATTTTGATTTCAATTATATATCGTGCAAATATATTCCTCTGTTTGAGGTGGATACTATTTCTGGTGTAAACAATTTTATTTTCTTTTTTTTTACTTATTTAACGGTTTCCCATTCTATGTAGAAAAAAAAATGTATACAATTACAATAGCAAAATGAGATACATTCAAACAATCAATATTAGGAGGTAACATGTTGCCTGGTACATGAATTTGTTAATAAGAATATCAATATTTAAATAATACGAAGTAACAATATCTAAATATTAAATAATAAGAAAATAGTAAAAACAACATCAGGAGTAATAGATTTAACAAGAATGAATCTGAAGCAAATTAGCGACTAACTAAATTTGTTGAATAGCAAAGTTGATAACCTAATCAGAGCCTATTAATGACTCTCCTTTTGAATATGCTGTAAGGTTCATCGAAATTTAAGTTCATATTATTAATTGGTCTCAGAGCTTGTTCTATAGGATTATGTAAGCAATAATTTATTCTATGAAAGTTTATGTGTAAAGGTATTTATTCTACTTCTCAAACATTTGTATGGTATGTTCCAATTTAGTAAAGTTAGCAAATCAGTACTCTGATAGAAATTGTTTATGAATAAAATGCTACTTCACTTATCTTATCAACGAAATTACCCAATCTATAAGCACATGATCTTAAAAATATATTCTGAAATATATTGTTGATACCCTTTATATACACTATGGTAGAAGTCTGCTAGGTCTGTTAATTTCCAATTTTGTTCCATGTTGAAGATCGAAAGATCTGGTGAATGACTTTGATATCTCAGTGGTCAAGTTAAATGTTATACACAAGGTACATCTTGTGGCTCTTGTCGATAGATGTGATAATCCAATTTCGTTAGTAGTTTTAATTAGATCCTCTCTAGTTGAAACATAAATTGATTTTTCTGAATAAACTGATTCATCTGGAAGTTAGGTTAAAGGTCGTTCAAAACTGTTTATAGTTTTTTCCGCTTGCGATAAATTTCCAATCATGTGTGTTGATCGTCGACGATTTAATGCAGCCGGTTTACTGGTTGCCATTGATACAAGAGGTGATACGTCAATCATATTTTCATCATCATCTAGCATTCTTTTTAATTTTCTTAAGCGAACTAGTCTAGTGTATGGTGTTTTTCGCACACCATGCGCATTGTACAAATAATCGTTAATATCATTTAATTTTGGTGTCGTATTATTTTGACTATCGGAACTATTTATAACGATTACCGGTGAACTATTGGATTCATTAATTAACCTCGACTAATTTTTTTTTGCAATAGTTTGTACACTGCGTGGAGGTATTTTTGTTGGACTAACAGTAGATAAGTTTCTTCTTTCTCTTCGCAAAAGAACTCATCGTATTTCTCTTCCAGCTAATTGGAACTTTGATATTGGCCAATTGTTCATGTGATAAAACAGAGTTCTTATATCGCAAAGTTTTTCTAAAATGTCTATTAAATCACCAGGTTTCAATAGTCTCTTCTTTAACATTTTCGGTCCAATTATCAGGATGGGATCTAGAGGTGCTTTATTTTCAATCCAAGCTATTCCGTGACCATCTACATTTATTACACAATGTTCTGTAGCTTCAATCGAATTGTTCCTTCAGCTCCAATTGATACGGAAAACACAGGGCGTAATTCATATTTACTTCCGTCCATTCCACTTTGTAAGTGCTATAACTATATGAATACTGACATCCGCCATATTTAAAATAGAAATAAACAATTAAATAATTACACTTTATCAGAGATGAAAAAATATTAATTCCGTTCGCACTTGATTTTTCCTATTTGGCTTCCTATTTCATTTAGGAATGAAAAGTATGAAAACGTACTTATTTTGAAATACATTTATAAAAAGAAAAATGTTAAAAAACACTTAATGTTATAATGTTCACGTGGTTCAAAAAAAAACACCAAACGAATTTCACAATTATTAACGAAAAAACATTTTTAAACAATTAACACAAATATTAAGGAATATTATCGCATGATCGCACAAGTAATTAAAGATTAACAAATTTCAAAAAGTGGTTGTAATGGATTGTGATGGAGCCCGCCCCTTCGCGAACCATATCGCGGACTGCCACGTATGGCGATCTCGGAGGATACTATTTAATATGTGGCTTTCATTTCACTATCATTGCAAAATGGTACTTTGATGAAAATCGGTTTTGAGACCCAATGACACAGACAATGAATAGAGAAATGAGAAAAAAAGGCGCTTTAAAATTATGTAATTCAAAAGTGACAACAGTTTTCAGCGGGTATTCCAATTTCCATTCATTTACTTTTCGAGAAGTTATCAAAAAGGTTAAAAATATACTCAGAATTCGTAATTTCAGTCTTTCTGTAAAACACTTTATGCTTTACTCGCATGCTTTATTTACTCGCATGCGTTTTTAAAAAAATGGATAAATTCGAAATAAATAGATAATCAATAAAAAATATTCTATAGTAATAAATTAAATATATAATTTATTGACTTAGGAACAAATTATGTACTGGGAACATTAATGTCGGATTCACCTACATTGAACGAGCGGTAGAAATAAATATTTATTTCTCCGTACTTTTGTAACAAAATGAGAGGGGAACTTGGAGAAACATAATTCGGGCAACGATTATCCATAGACTTGTACTCTGCTGGATGATCTCTGAATTCTCTACTAGTTTAAATAGAGCCAAGTTCTCCGTCTGTGATATAAATTGTTGAGAACTGAGTTGAAATTGTTTAAAAATTCCTAAGTTTGTGGGAAGGATAGATTTGAGAATCAATGCGAAATTTTAATAATTTTTTTTTGTTATTTTTATCTTTTATATACCACATAGATATGTAATACCTATAGGTATATGAAAGGTATAGGATTCATGTTTAGAGAATTTTTTCAATTTCACCTTAGTACGTCTCTGGTATTGAAATTACTGCAATCCGTTAATACGCAATTCAAGGGGGGGGGGGGGGGGGGTAATAGAACCAATTTTTCATAAAAAAAGGTTTTTGCCAAGAAAATGTTAACCCCAAAAAAAAAGAAAGATCGATTTTTCGGTGTCTGTATGTTCAAGAATTTCTCCTTCCTTATGGGACCGATCTGGATGAAATTTTGTAGACAGGTGTAGACTATGAGCCCGCAGAACGGGTTTTTTTTCATTATTTTTATAAATACAATATTGCGGACAAGTGATTTTTTTTGTTTTTTGTTTTGCTAACTTTAGGGTCCACTTTCTCGAAAAGTTTCGCAAGAATTTTTTTAAATTTCTTGTGTCGAAAGTTCCTTTAATACTTAAGCGAGTTAAAAATCACATGTCACAGCGCCGGAGTAATTTGACATTGAAAAAAGTGTACTACTCTAAATATCTCGGTTTCTATGAAAGCTGGAAAAATGAAACTTGGGGAACTTATGTTATCAGTGGCGGGTACACATTATAAATCTCGAAATGATTATTTTATTGAGTAATTCAGTTTTAAAATTAGAAGTCTGAAATTTTGCTCGCATATAGTATATTGTATTATGCGTCGAATGAAAGTAGTGACATCTCGGCAAGTGGTATAGAGCGCGACGTTGCCACATTTAAAATTTTACATACTTTTGATATATTTCAGGAACTATAAAAGATAGGACACTTGAATAAACTTCATTATATAGGCCACCAAATCCTCGTTAAATTTTATTTGAATTTTTTTTTCCTAAAAGTACAAACTAACAAACAAACTACAGGGTGTTTGTTGTTTTGTCAACTATGCGATCGTTTTATTTGAGACCGGCAATTGTACTATATTAAATATTTCGGCTCCTATGAAAATTGAAAAAATTAAATTTGGGAAACAAGTGTTAGACCCAGGGACCTCAATTTTACCCAAAGCGGACACGAAGAAAAAGTGACTCAAAAGCGCTGGTGGAGAAGAATGAAGTCAAAAGCGGCAGCAGACCGCGCCAAATTGGACAAATTCCTAAGACCAAGGCTGTAGGCCATGCCAAACCGTAGGAAGATTTTCCCCGTAGGAAAATATGGAGAAAATGTGAGTCGAGAGCGGCCATAGGCCGCAGCAAAGCAGGCATCTGAACTGTCCGCCCAGTAGGCAAATATTGGGACCGGGGAATTCATAGGTTAGATTAATGTTGTTTAGTTACTATTGAATTTAATATACGACTTAAAAGGTGACAGCCAAAACTAAAAGGTTCAACTTTTGTTTTATGCAAGATGTAACAAAACGTAGGACTTCCAGTATGTGAACGATGGGCTGGCGATCACGTCCACGAATTTTGAAGAATATATTAATATTGAAATCAAAATCAATGCTAATTTGACTTAACAACACTAGTGTTTTTATGTATTAGTATACTTTTTAATGGTTTATGTTGTATTTTTTACTTTTCTTGGATTTATGTTTTTATTTTGTCATAAACTTTTTTGTTATGTACTGAATAAAGTGTGGAAGTATTTTTGTGTACTTCGGTTGCGAATACAATTTGGATTTATTAAATCTAAGTTATTCGCATATTATATTAAATTAGAACATCACACTAATTCGAATAAAGATTAACTAAATTTTAAAACATTCAAAACTAATAATTATTGAATTACTTATTCAATTTTATTTTAAATCTAAGAGAATGTATAGTATTATGAATAATGTAAATTGCAAGAATTGTGAATATTGTAAATTTCTTCAAAATTATAAAAATGATTATATATGTAACGTTAACTTATTTATTAAATTTAGACATAAAAGATTTACTTTATGAACTATAGATGTATAAATACTTTATTAACAATATAATAATACTGAATTATTAAATATTACAAGCAAAAAAGTTCTAGGTTTAAGATGTATATTGCAAAATTGGATATAAGTCTTTTAGTATAATTGATAAAATTTCTTTTTGTGTCACACAATCTTTCTCGTCTAATCTTTTGGTGAAACACACATTTTTTGTCTCTTTTCACTTAAGTTTATGGATAGATACATACACACCTGTGATTAGATTTATTGTTAGAAACTGTTAATGTAATTAAGACCTTTTGCTTCAATGTTTTAGCTTCGAGTATTTTTATTTCATAATTTTTTTATTTGTATTATATACAATATATAAACACATTAAAGAAGGAAATGTTAGTTTTTAAAGTGTGATTTTCTTTATATATTTATTCTTATAAAACTCAAGTTCAATTGGACAATTTAAGAGTCATAATTCTAAGGTAGTAACTGGCTAACGTGATTTACTAATTTTGACAGGTGTGACAATGCAAAAACAAAAAGGACTTCAAGAAAGTAGTTACTAAATAATCTGTCGTATCAAGAACTAGTACTTAATCAAACTGAATTGGTCCAAAACTATACAACTTTCAGTGTATATTAGTTCCCGTCTACCAATTTACATGTTCGGACTTCCATCACAGATGGATTATTTTAGATATTCTTCCAAAATGAGTAAAATTATTTCGCGAACAAAATCTGTTCATCTTTTATATACCATGTATGTACATATAGGTATACGATATAGGATTCGTATATGGATTCATGAAAATGATATAGGATTCATCGAAAGATATAGGATTCATGAAAATGTTTGATTTCGAAATTTTGATGGGAAGCATAAAATGGAGGTCCAAAAATGTCTGTGTATACGTTCAAGAATTTCTCCTAACTACTAGGCCGACTGGAATGAAGTAAAAAGCAGTACAAAGCTCTTGATTAGATCCAAGATGGCGGAAATCCGCCAAATAAAATTTTTTCCTAAAAATCGCAGCTCTACAAGAAGTACGCTGGAGAGAACATGATCTCAGATACTAAAGATTGCTCTATCTTCTGCAGTGAATTTTATGGTTCACAAGAAAAATAAAGCGGCAGTACTGAATTTTAACCTCATCAACGGACGAAGATGAGGAAAAAGACTTTTTATACCCAACCAGAACGTGACAAGGAAATTTACCAGAGAACGACGTCAAATTAATTTTAGGTGACTTAAATGCCAAGGTAGGTCGTGAAGAAGCCTTCAGGCCGTGTGTTGGGAACCAGTCTCCACCAAGAGTGCAACGATAATGGACTCAAACTTGTTGGCTATCGGGAAAGATCTTTTAATTAACAGCACTTAATTAATTTTCAACACAAAAACATACATAAAGCAACATGGAAATCACCTATCAAATGGATCATGTGTTGATCCAGAGAAGACATACCACGAATATATTGGACGTTAGGACATGTAGAGGGCCCGACGCAGATACTGATCACTACATGGTCTTGATCAAGTACAGAAAAGATCTTTACGGCTAGGAACAGCAGTATGGAAAACAACAAGCACTTTAAACTGGAAGGCAAAGACCCTGATCTGCGCTGAAGATTTCAGCAAAAGATGGATGAAGAAATCCAGAACAACCTGGCACGACCTTAAGACGGCATTGTTAAAGGTCACAGAAGAGACGCTCGGATATAATAATGCTAGGAGGAACAGTGAGAGAGCCATGAGCGAACGAAATGAGGCTAGGAAGAAAATGTTGCCGAGAGACAGAAGAGCTAGATTACAACAGCAAAAGAAGGGCGGCCAAGGCAAATCGGAAGCTTCGGAAAGAGAGGCTTAAGGAACTGAGTGACTCCACGACCAAAGAGATGTGAGGAAACTTTATAAACGACTTAAAGAAGTGAAAAAAGGATGGCAACCACACACAACTATGTGCCGCGACACTGGGGGTAACCTATTTGGGGATCTAGATGGTGTCCTGGAAAGATCGAGAGAGTACTTTAATGAGCTACTGAATGCTAATACAAACATCGAAGGCACTTAGCCTTTTTGAGTGCATTTGATGTTTGTATTAGAAGACGCCTAGTCATTAGTTACGAGGTTCATATAGCGCTCCCAATGTCTAATATATAATTCGCTTTGAAAATTTCAGATCCCAAAAACTGAAGGAGAATGAAAAGTTGTTGCAGACGGATTTTATAACCAATGGAATTTCCCTAATTGCCTGGGCGTCATTGACGGAAAACATGTGCAGATTAAAAATCCTCCTAAATCCGGTTCTTACTACTGCAATTATAAAATGTTTTTTAGCGTCATACTTGTTGCAGATGTGAACTAAAATTATGAGTTCATGATGGTGGACGTTGATGTGAATGGGCGGATATCGATCTTGAGCTGCACATATTTTGGAAGAACATTGTCGAGCAAAGCACTCAACAAAACTGCAACTTTACCAAATAGCAACAGAAAAGTTCCATTTGCCTTGTAATAACAACAAATTTTATGAAACAATTTAGCCAAAAAGGTTTAACCGCCGATCAGGCAACTTTTAATTATCGACTAAGTCGTGCCAGACGCATTGTAGAGAACGCGTTTGGGATTTTGAGCAGTAGATTTGCTGTATTTCAGTGACCTATAATAGACTTGTCGATTAATAAGGTCAACATAGTTGTGTTGGCATGTTGCTATCTTTACAATTACCTACGAAGAAAAGTCGTATATGATTACATGTTGAAGGGTTATGTATGTAACGAGGATACGCAGACTGGAAAATTTTCGATGAAATGTGGCGGGAAACTGATCAATCGGTATCACTGCACGCTTCACAGTCTCGAAATCAAAACTTATCAGAGAGGAATTTTGTGTGTTTTTTTTTTAATAACGAGGGCAAAGTTCCTTGGCAATACAAGTTTATTTATTGATGTAAATAAAATGACAAAATTATAAAAATAAAATGACGAAATTAAAAAATTAAAAAAAAACGCCTTTTTTGGGGTTCGATATGCGTTGATTTTGGCACTATAACTTTACGACCGGTTCATCCCGCATCGTCAGTTCTGCTTACCAAAAATGGCCCACTGAAGGACTTTACTATCTATCCACTTGCTACGTAGCACGCTAGCTAATGGAAAACACACACATTAGCAGTTTGAGAATATGTTGAGAACGTTTCGAACCCAACGACTCTAATCATTCGCTTTACGCAATGTGACTATCGTTACTAGACCTCAGCTATCCTTAGGGAAACTTCGAAAGGAACCAGCTACTCGATTTGCACGTCAGAACCATTGCAGACCTCCACCAGAGTTTCCCCTGGCTTCATCCTTTCCATGCATAGTTCACCATCTTTCGGGTTCCAGAGCACGAGATACGAGTACGGCAGCGCCATTGCTGACGCGTAATTGCCATCTCCGATTTGCCTAGACGCCGATAAAATATCAAAACG
>WYDF02060528.1:0-11777 GCA_009867245.2 Adranes taylori
TAAATATATTCCATTAAATGTCTTTATTATTATATCTAATCTAGAAAGATTTCGTTAACAAATGTTAAAATATTTACTTTAAAAAGAGGTTAACCACATATTATATTTACAATAGCCCTAAAATTTATCATTCTAACCTTTTGATTAAGATTCCTTAATGTGATTACATCTACTTACATGGATATTACAGGTTCTGTCAAATTGGTATCAAAACTAAGAAAGAGTTTGCCTTTTTTAGTATATCCTCTTATTTCTGTATCGGACGCAATAAATATTTTATCCGTAGGTGTACCTATAAAAACATTGATAAGCATTTTTCCACAGAATAACGATTATGCAAATTTTATTTTTACCAGAAGCGCCTGCTAGTTGTAATGTTGTTACCTTAGATCCCGGCAGTGTCTTAAAATGTATCTGAATATCTTGCTTCTTAATAGAAAAAACTTGAAGAATCCCATCATTATCAGCAATCGCTACTTTTTGCTGTTCATGCTGAGTTTCGTCATTTGGTAATAATTTCATACAATTATTTGAATTAACTCCTACTATGCAGTAATCTATTCTAGATAGTTCTAACTCCATTATTCACAGTCAACTATGAAATTTAAACAACAGAAGAACTCTAATGCCTGTGAGTATTGTATGTATACAGCCTAAACAAATCGATAAAACTATGACAAGATGAATACAAACATGCAGAATAAATTCTAATTTACTTTATTCTAATAACATTTGGAAGTTACATAGATACAAACATAACTATTTATTTATTAGGATTTTTATCTTTCATACACCATATACGTCCGAAGTACGTGCATGTATAAAAAAAGTATAGGATTCATGTTCTGAGAATTTTTTCTCAGTTCGTCTCTTGTTTCCAAATCACTGCAAACCGTTCACACAACTTTTTCTTAAATTTCTTGTAGCGAAGGATCCTTAATATTTAAGGAAATAAGCGAGTATAAAATATCGCACACGTAATCTTGGGAGTAATTTGACCTTGAAAAAAATTACTACCCTAAATATTTCGCCTCCTATGGAAATTGGAAAAGCGAAACTTGGGAACATATGTAAGGCTAAGGGGCCTCAAATGCACCAATATGAGCAACTGAACATACTAAACCGATTTTCAGCAATAATAAATTTTTCACTGTTTAGTTACAAGCTGTATATTTTTATACATTTTGATAGCCCTTGTAATTATGTTTAAAAGGATGCCACAAGTGAAGGACCTTACTCTTATCGATTCAAAAATATGACGCTAGATATATACCCGCATCTCTGTACTTCAACTTCAGGTCGATCAATAATATCAATAGCGGAGACACCCGGAAGTATCTAATCGTTCGTCCTCCATCATGGAACGAACGCACAATAGCAAACCATACATATATACCGACGTACGCTCTATATCCTTCTCGTTCAATTTAGTAATTAAGCAATTAGCTTAACAACATGTACATAGAGTTACATATATAATATAGAAAGCAGCGGCCATCTTAATCTTGGATGACGTTGCAATATAAGTTAATTTAAATGTTATAAGTATTAATAAAGTAGAAACCATTATTTTTAATCTTGGAAAATGAGTTTAATAAGTATTGTGTAATAAATAAGAAAGAATTTAACAAGTAAGAAAATAAAATAAGTAAAACAAAATCAAAAATTCTTAATTTTTAAAATAATTTAAAAAATAAATAATAATTTTTTGTAAAACGACGGTCCACTGGCGTGAGACCTTAATTGGCGACGAGGTGTATGATTTAAAAATTGGCTTAAAATGACCGAAAAATAGCCAGAAAAAATTAACCTTCGATTTTAATCATTAACCAAGTAATTGAACCTACGAGTAACTAAATAATAAATCAAACGTAATTAATTAGAAAACTAATTAAAAGTTAATAAATTAATTTGATAAAGGAATTATAAGTTATAATAAAAAGTGACACACCCTTCGAGAACATAACAGAACATCCTAGTAATGAAAACCTCCGAGTCAATCATTGGTTCGAGCAACAAAATGGTTGACATGGCACACCAAGCTTAGTTATACATACCTAGTGATTTTGAGGGTTTCCTAAGGATGTAGATGCGTCATACAGAGCTCATTATGTCCGGTAGCCTATGTACATCAACTCTGACATTCACCTTCACGTTGGTGGATTCCGTTACGCTCAGCAACCTAGAGGAAGGTTGGTGTAAATGTCAGCGGAAATCTAGGTCAGCCAACGGACGAATGATGGGGGCTGTCTTCGGGTTGTACCTTAATGCTACGTATAGAGAGGGCTGGAGACAGACAGGTATTATCAAGATGGGATAGCGGCTTAGCATGGTGGCGGAAGATTTCAACAGTAGAAACAACGGCAGCATGCAAAATCCTAGTCAGATGGATTACTATCACTCAGCAACACGCAGAGGATAGGATAGCGTTTTAATGCTAAAAACTCCCAAACTAAACCAAATGAGCAGTACGACCAACCAAAAAAGGCCCTCAGTTCCCAGTCGCTTGTCGATCCCTGACAACGGCAATGGTCAAACCAGACGACAAGCAAAGGGTGCTAAGAATCCGTGGGTTACAATAAGTTGCCATACAAGATTACATATTGCCACATATAATGCTAGAACCTTGTCTTAAAGAGAAAAAATGCACGAAATGGAAATGGAATTAGAAAAGATCAAATGGGATGTAGTCGGAGTTGAGTGAAGTCAGGAAACCTGGAGAGGAATGTTCAAAATTGCAGTCCGAACGTACATTTTACTACAACGGAAGTGATAGTCAAATGTTGCTTCACGGTGTAGGACTGTTCATTAATGAACGGTAGTCAAAACATATAACGCATACTAAAAGTATCTCCGACAGAGTGATCATTGTATGCCTTAAGCTGAACAACAAATATAGCATCAAATTGACTCAGGCATATGCACCCACATATGCTCATGATGTCGAAGAAGTAGAAACATTTTATGAAGATGTCTCGAGCGCGATGGAAGAAAATAGAACACATTATCAGTTTCTATTGGGTGATATCAAAGTAAAACTAGGGAAGAAAGAAAGAGGAAGAGCCTGAAACTTGTATTGGAAATTTTAGTTATGACCAAAGAAATGAACGTAGTGATACTCTTCTAAATTTTGTACAACAACACAACTTATTTGCTTCAAATTCGTTCTTTTCAGAAAGTAAAACGGAATTAGATTTTTCTTATTTGGTTCAAAAATAAAGAGACTTTTCTTATTTTTATATCTAGTTAAACTATGTTTGTATTATTACGCTTTGGAATTTCGAGAGATAAGACTTCCTGCTGTAAATACGAACACCTGCATTTGCAATAACAAACTGCAAATGATTAGCTACATATTTATAATGAAGCAGATTCTTTTTTATTGTCCTTTAAAATTTTCAGAAATAACTTTTTTGGTTTTTTTGAAACATTTACGTATCTAATGTTTTAGTGTCATAGACAAATGTTTAAATATTGATTTGTACGACGAATGCAGCTTGTTGCACCATTATGATGTTGTTTGAAACTGTTCATGTAACAGTTAATCTAAAAAGGGTTGAATGTAATGTTGACCTCAACACCCCCGCATTGAAAACATCAAGCAGCAATATTTTAGTTGGAACTATTAATGGAACCATATTGTCATGGGAACATGATTATCAATAAATAATCAAATCTTTTGTTGGATAGACTGTAATCATTAATTCATGTAATCATTAATTAATGAATTAAAGTAATCATTAATTCATGGACAGAGACTCCAGAAACACAAATTTTGAAGCATATTTGGCTAATAGTTTTTGATAATGATTTTATCGCCTGCATCCCTTCATCTGCTCCTTAACTCAAAGTAAATCATGCCCAGGGTTTTTTCTCCTAAGTACAGCTAGACCTCACATGACCCGATAGTACAGGGGTATATAGGACACATTCAAAAAGTATCACAGAGTAGCAGGCGAGATAAAATCTTGACGAATTTTATCTCGCCTCAAGGTTTGTCTTTGTCTTCTCATGGACTTTGGTGAATTTATTACTATATAACGGTTCCAAATTCTTAGGGAGACTATCTTGACGCACTTTATTCCACACAGCTCGAAGTTTTGTCTTGGATAATATGATTTAATATATAAGAACTACTTTGATACTTTTCCACTCCATACAATTTTAATCTTTTTAATCACTCCCCCCACAGTGACTAAAATCCGATGTCACCAAAATGTTACATTTTCCCTCTTTTTCTCCTTTTTAGGGAATTTTGCCCTTATTTTTTCTTTGCTATATCAGGATAGAATAGCTTATTATCATTCTTATGCTTTTTAATAATTTTACACTACTTTGAATAATGAAAGCTATGTGGCTTTATAAATACTACAATAATTCTATAACTGTCAATTACACATTCAATAGCTTTTACTCAATTTAAACATTTTTTTAAATTATGCCCTTATTGGTATTTTACTCTTTTCTTTATAATTTCTTTATTTATTATGAAAGCTATGGTTTAGAAAGGAATTTCTTCTTCAATGAAATACCCTTTTCTCCTCATGGAATGCTGGTCTTTGTTTTCCCTAAACCTTCTATCTATAATGTGTCCATCGGAGGCCCTGATACCCGCGGATCGTAATAAGGTAAGATACGATTTATATGTATTATTTATGTTTTAGGATTTGTACCTGTATATGTTTTTACTATATAATTGACATCAGAATGTTCGTAGGGACCAAAATATTTTAATAATAACTTCTCACTACGTCCTACTTTACGAATAGGCGTAAAAATTTTAACTTTATCACCAATGTCAAAGTCAACATAACGGTGTTTACTATCATACCGTGTTTTATCAATACCCTGTTTTTTCTGTATATTATCTACTGCAAATTTTCTAACTGGTATATCTTTTTTCTTAAAATCTATAGCGTTTAAATTTTTAATACGTAAATTTAAAGATACGTCACTTTGCAAAGTAGCTTTCCTATCATAAATAAGCATGAACTGAGAATATTTTGTTGTTTCATGCCTTGATGTATTTTATGCAAAGACTTCATAGCAAATATATCTGTCCAATTCATGTTGATCTGTCGATATACTCGTATACATACTTAATATATCTGCTAAAGTTTTATTAAAACGTTCAACTAGACCATTTGGTTTGGAGGATATGATGTAAAAAAAATTTCACCTCCCATAATCTTAATTAATTCTGTTACTACCTCAGACTGAAAAGTTTTGCCCCTGTCCGATAGAATTTCCTCCGGACACCCATGGCGTGTTATAAAATTTTCTAGCAGAATTTCAGCTACTGCTAAAGCTTTCCCACATGTGAGGGGTCCAGCTTCTACATATCTGGTTGCATAGTCTGTCGCTACTATTATCATAGTGTTACCTCTTGTTGATTTGCGAAATGGTCCTAACAAATCTACACCTATTTGCTGAAAAGGTAGCCCTACTGAAATTGGTTGTAATAAGCCCTGTGGCTTTACATAGTTTTGTACTTTTCTAGCCTCACAATCTGGACAACCCTTAATGAATTTTTGTACGTCGTTTTGCATACCATCCATCGCGCCCAGTTTAAAGTGTATACTCTAGTATATTTGAATAGGTTAGGCCGGAAGAAAGGATATAGACTATCATACGGCACAATGGAACAAGCTAAGCAACACATGCAATATAACTAATGCAATGTAAATTATATAATGTTGCTTACCAAAACGCTTATCGATAGACGGGTGTCTCACTTGGCTTGGTCGGTCTACTACTAGAACGGCTCAAAGGCAGGAACTGCTGTAAATGGCTTTTTTTTTGTTTTGCGTAGGAAGTGGAGAATCTTCATAGACAAAGGATGCCCGATGCAACCAATAGTGTGGGATTCTTACCCACTAAACTCTAAATGGCGTAAAGCGCGCTTATTTATAGGCTAAGAGCCATTAGTATGTCTAGCTGCTTGCCATAGAACGTGTGAAACGTTGTCACACATCAGGTTCTGACTCGCTACGGCTATTCATAGAGAAGAGTGTCCCGAGAGATAAAACATAAATAAATTATAATATTATTAACAAAACATAATACCCTGAGATCAAAAATTAGAAGATATAATAAACAACACATCGGTGTGTATATGTGTACTAAGAGTAGCGGCCACAGTTTCTTATCTATGCTTTAATGCATCATTCGTAACATTTAGTTTCACATACGATCGGTACTATCTACCACTCTTACGTACGCTCCAGGATATATACCCCTGAAGGCCCCTCTCATCTAATTTATAACCCACGGCGGTCAAAAGTTATAATTGCATTTGTTATACTAAATAATTGATAGGCGATCATTATAAAATCTGTTTCTGAATAATCTGTAAATTTTACATACAACGGAAAAATATATTTAATAATTACGATAATAAATTTCCCTAATTAATTTACTTATCTTTATAAGTGTTTATAACATCTCTATTTTAAAAATAGCATCGGAAAAAGATATCCCATCAATATTCATTTATTTCTTAAGCACAATAATACATACGGAAAACGATTTTTCGCACTCAAAAGTGCAAACGAGCATATTTTGATTACAGGAGCTTATTCTTGACATAAATCCCTACAATATGTCAACCAACCTATGTTAATATATTAATAAACTTATGGAAGAATATTTTTTTTATATAGAGCAGTCTATTTGCAACGTGCAACACTGAAAATAACTTTCCGCCTTAAATTTGCATCCCTGCATATTTTGATTATATAAGCCTATTTCCGATATAAATCTCTAAAAGATATCAAGCAAACGATGCTAATATATTAATAAACTTCTGAAAAACCATTTTTTGATATAGAGTAGTCTATTTGTACGTTACGATACTGAAAACAATTTTCCCCCTTAAATGTGCAAACGAGCATATTTTGGATATAAGACCTTATTCCTGACATAAATCACTACAATATGTCAACCATACGATGTTAGTATATTAATAAACTTATGAAAAAATATTTTTTTTATATAGAGCAGTCTATTTGTAACGTACATCACTGAAAATGATTTTCCCCCTTAAATGTGCAAACAAGCATATTTTGATTATAGGAGCGTATTTCTGATATAAATCCATACATGCTATCAAGCAAAGGATGTTAATATATTAATAAACTTCTGAAAAAATGCTTTTATCATATACAGCAGTCGTTATGTAACGTACTACACTGAAAACGATTTTGACCCCCTTATCAGTAGAAAAGGGCATAGTTTAATTATAGGTGCTTATTCCTAATATAAATACTTACAAGATACAAAGCAAACGATGTTAATTTATTAATGAACTTCTAAAAAATTCTTTATATACTAAAATTCTTTATAACTTTCTTTATATGCAGCAGTCGTTTTGTAACGTACGACAATGAATACGATTTTTACCCCCTTAGAGGTGCGAATTCGCAGAGTTTAATTGTAGGAGCTCACTCATGATATAAATCCCTACAAGATTTCAAGCAAACGATATTAATCTATTAATAAACTTCTGAAAGAATGCTTTTTTCATATACAGCAGTCGTTTTGTAGCGTACTAAACTGAAAACGATTTTGACCCCTTAAAAATGGGAAAGGGCATAGTTTAATTATAGATCCTTATTCTTAATATAAATCACTACAAGATACCAAGCAAATGATGTTAATCTATTAATTAACTTCTAAAAAATGCTTTTTTATATACAGCTGGCGCTTTGTAACGTACGAGATTGAAAACGACTTTTACCACCTTAAATGTAGGAAAGGGCATAGTTTAATTATAGGCGCTTATTCCTGATATAAATCCCTACAAGATACCAAGCAATCGATGTTAATACATTAATAAACTTCTGAAAAAATAATTTTTATATGTGCTTATTTCTGATATAAATCCTGACAAGTTATCAGGCAAATGATGTTAATCTACGAATGAACTTCTGAAAAATGCCTTTTTTATATACAGCAGTCGTTTAGTAACGGACGGCACTGAAAACGATGTTTACCCCCTAAAAAGTGCGACAGATCCTAGTTTATTTACAGGTGCTTATTCCATATATAAATCACTACAGGATTACGAGCAAAGGATCTTAATATATTATTAAACTTCTGAAAACATTCTTTTTATATTTGCAATACTGGTTTATTACGTACGACACTGAAAACGACTTTCACCCACTTAAAACTGCGAACAGGTATAGCCTAATTATAGCAGCTTATTCCTGATGTAAATTTCTAAAAGTTAGCATGCAAACGAGACTTATCTAATCTTATAAAACTTCGAAAAATGCTTTTTTCATATACAGCACTCGTTTTGTAACGTACGACACTGAAAACGATTTTTACCCCCTTAATATTGGAAAAGGGGATAGCTTAAGTATAGTTGCTTATTTCTGATATAAATCTCTAGAAGATACCGAGAAAACGATGTTAATTTATTAATAAACTTCTGAAAGAATGCTTCTTGCATATACAGCAGTCGTATTGTAACGAACTTATTCACGAAAACGATATTCACCCCCTTAAAAGTACGAAAGGGCATAGTTTAATTATAGGTTCTTATTTCTAATATAAATCCCTATAGGATATCAGGCAAACGATGTTAATACATTAACAAACTTATGAAAAAATAATTTTTAAATTTGCAATAGTCGGTTTGTAACGTACGACACTGCATACGATTTTACCCCTTAAAAGTGCGAACGGGTATAGTTTAACTAAAGTTTCTTCTTCCTGATATAAATCTCTACAAGACATCTGGAAAACGATATTAATATATTAATAAACTTCTGAAAAAATAATTTTAATATTTGCAATAGTCGTTTCGTAACGTACGACACTGAAAACGATTTTTGCGCCCCTAAAGGTGCGACAGGGTATAGTTTAATTATAGGTGCTTATTCCTCATATAAATTACTACCCGATATCCAGCAAATGATGTTAATATATTAATAAACTTCAGAAAAAATTATTTTTATATTTCCAATAGCCGTTTTGTAACGTACGAGACTGAAAACGAGTTTTACCCCCTTGGAAGTGCGAACGGGCATAGTTAAATTACACTTCCTTATTTCTGGTATAATTCCCTACAAGATACTTAGCAAACGATGTTAATCTATTACTATACTTCTAAACAATGCTTTTTTTATATACAGCAGTCATTTTGTAACGTACGAAACGATTTTCATCCCCTTAAAAGTGCGACAGGGCATAGTTTGAATATAGGTGCTTATTCCCCATATAAATCGCTACTTGATATCAAGCAAATTATGTTAATATATTAATAACCTTCTGAAAAAATAATTTTTATATTTGCAATAGTCGTTTTGTAACGAACGACACTCAAAACGATTTTTTTCCCATTAGAAATGCGAACGGGCAGAGTTTTATTATAGATTCTTATTTCAGATATAAATCCCTACAAGATACCAGGCAAACAATGTTAATATATTAATAAACTTCTGAAAAAATGCTTTTTCTATATACAGCAATCCTTTTGTAGCGTACGACACTGAAAACGATTTTTACCCCCTTAAAAATGTAAAAGGGCATAGCCTAATTATAGCTTCTTATTTCTGCTATAAATCCCTTGAAGATATCGTAAAAATGATGTTAATATATTAATAAACTTCTGATAGAATCCTTTTTTCATTTACAGCAGCCGTTTTGTAAGGTACTACACTAAAAACGATTTTCACCCCCTTAAGAGTGCGACAGGGCATTGTTTTAGTATAGGTGATTATTCCACATATAAAATACTACTTGATATCAAGCAAATGATGTTAATATATTAATCAACTTCTGAAAAAATTATTTTTATATTTGCAATAGTTGTTTCGTAACATACGACATTGAAAACGATTTTCATCCCCTTAAAAGTACGACAGGGCATAGTTTTATTATAGTTTGTTATTCCTCATATAAATCACTTCTTTATATCAAGCAAAACATGTCAATATATTAATAAACTTCTAAAAAAATAATTTTTATATTTGCAATAGTCATTTTGTAACGAACGACTCTGAAAACGAATTTTACCCCCTTAAAAGTGCGACGGTGCATTGTTTAATTATAGGCCCTTATTTATAATATCAATCCTAATAGGCTGTCAAGCAAACGATATTAAGACATTAATAAACTTCTGAAGACATAATTTTTAAATTTGCAATAGTCGTTTCGTAGCGTACGACATTGAAAACGATTTTAACCCCCTTAAAAGTGCGACAGGGCATAGTATTATTAAAGTTTGTTATTCCGCATATAAATCACTACTTGATATTAAGCAAATGATGTTAATATATTAATAAACTTCTGAAAAAATTCTTTTTCTATATACAGAGTCGTTTTGTAACGTACGGCACTGAAAACGATTTTTACCCCCTTAAATGTGGAAAAGGGCATAGCCTAATTACATGTCCTTAATCCTGATATAAATCCCTAGAAGATATCGAGAAGACGATGTTAATATACTAATAAACTTCTGAAAGAAGCTTTTATCATGTACAGCCGTCGTTTTGTAACGTACGACACTGAAAACGATTTTTGCCCCCTTAGATGTGCGAACGAGCAGAGTATAATTATAGGCGTTTACTCCTGATATAAATCCGTACAGGATACCAAGCAAACAATGGTAATATATTAATAAACTTCTGAAAAAATGGTTTTTCTATATACAGCAGTCCTTTTATAACGTACGACACTGAAAACAATTTTTACCCTCTTAAAAATGTAACAGGGCATAGCTTAATTATAGGTCCTTATTTCTGTTATAAATCCCTAGAAGATATCGTGAAAATGATGTTAATATATTAATAAACTTCTGAAAGAATCCTTTTTTCATGTACAGCAGTCGTTTTTTAACGTACTACACTGAAAACGATTTTCACCCCCTTAACAGTGCGACAGGTCATAGCTTGATTATAGGCGCTTATTCCTGATATAAATCCCTACAAGATACCTAGCAAACGATGTTAGATAGATAGATAGATAAAACCTTTATTGGCAAATAAAAACTGAAACAATAATTCTTACAAAAAACAATAGACAATAAACAATACAAAAATTATACATATCTTAACACTAAATTTCATTGTCAGAAGGCAAGGCTTTTATTTATCTCTTCAACACTCTCATTCCCTAACACTAACATCCCTTTAATTTCTTTTTTTTTTAATAATAATAATAGGAACCTTTATTGGCGTAAGCATTTACAAAACATCGCAATATATACTTCAATATTTACATCACACCGTAATCAAATAATAAAAAATTAAATCAATTAAACTTAAATCTAAACTTATTATAATGCAATAATCTTCTAAAATACACTTCATAATCCTTTATCCCTTCAATTTCCGCCCTTATTCTGTCTTTCCACTCTCTCCCTCCTTTCCCCCCACTTCCCTTTTTGTATTCCTTTCCCTGCCTACCTAAATCCTTTCCCCCCTCCCCTGTATTTTTTCTCCTCTCACCGTCCCTTTCTTTATAACTACCTCCACCTGATCCCTTATGGATGAAATGATCTTATATGCGTCCTCCTTAATCTCCTTTCTTCCCCCTTATCTTCTCTACTATTATTTCCATAATTTTCTTCCCTTTACCACCTTGTCCTAAACACCACCTCCAATTCCTTACTTCCTCCCTTTCCTCATTCGACTATCCCATACATTCACACTCGTTCGCCCAATGCTCCCACGTTTGCTCCATCTTTCACTCTCTCTCATCCAATATCTATTCCCTCTGTCCATACTCCCACACCTGAACCTTGCTATCATTATTTTCTCTTCCAT
>WYDF02060539.1:0-11777 GCA_009867245.2 Adranes taylori
GAAGAAGGAGGGGAAGACCCCGGAAAAGCTGGAGAGAGGGTATAGACGGAGAGATCCGGATGAGAGGATTGGAGGGAAAGGCTTGGAGAGACCGAGACGGTTGGAGATTGGGAATCGGAAGACGGAAAACGTTATAACCCGATCCATATATATATATATATATATATATATATATAATCCTCTCTTTCCATTAATTGCCATTCCTTATTTTATTGTACCAACCATTCAGTCGCCACCCTAACCTTTCATATGCTTTTTTCCTCATAAATCAATCATTCCTAGATCTCTCTGTATTAATTTCCTCATTACTGAGGATCGTGACCATCATGGAATGTTGCTCTGGAAACAATCTTCTTCCACCGATAGCGATCTTACGCTCTCGCTAGAGACTGCTGAAGCGGACCCTCAATAACCTGTTTCACACGATCAATCCAGCGTGTCGGGGAACGTCCTCTTGACCTGCGACCCTCTACCTTGGCTACTATCATCAGTTTCTCCGTGGGCTATATGACTGAAATGTTGTAGAATTCGGCAGGGACAGATTGTTTGGAGTCTGACCTGGATAACAAGCTCATGCAGAATTGAGGCATTAACGCGTCTTTCCATCCAAGATACGCGCAACATACGACGGTAATAAAACATCTCAAATTTCCTCTCTTTCAGGCAATACTTCAGCCCAATTTCTAACACACACATCCGTAATATTCATTCTCATTCTTAGTGATTCCGCAAATTTTCCTCCCCACACGCATCTCATTTTTTCCTTTGCCCCTCTCGCTTTCTTTGTCACCATCTCAACATGCTCGTTTCATGTCACATTCTGCGCCAACATATATCACAGGTATTTAATTTTTTTATTCTTTTCTATTTTCTCTCTCTCAATTTCAAAAATATCTTTTTACTTTCCCGGTCTCCCCTCTTGCACTCCATCAATTTTGTCTTTTCCACATTCAATTCTAACCCTCTTCTATCCATGTATCCTTTCACTCTTTCTATCATATCCACCATTTCTTCTCTACTGTTTACCATACAAATTATATCGCCTCCTTAACTTATCGTCCACATCCCTACATTTACTTCCCCAGATTATCTATTTTTTACACCGCTTTTCAAATCAGGCATGTAAATATTAAACAAATGTTCATTCATTGGTCAACCTTGCCTGACCACCCTAATTATTTCAAATCATTCTTTTACATTCTCTCCTCCTCTTGCTCTTACTTTCGATTCCCTCATACACTCCTCTTATCACTCTTACGATTTCCCCAGCAACTCCAATTTTCTCAATTTTTCCCACAATCACTCCCTTATTCATGTATCGAACGCAGACTTTAGGTCTACAAACCTTAGTTGTGATTCATTATATAATTCAACGTCACTACGTTGTCTGTAGTCCCTCTACCCTTCTGTATCTTTGATAAAAAAAAACCCTTTCTTTCACCTCTCTTTCCGACCTTCTATTTATTACTCTAGCAACTAATCTATATATTTTATTCATTACCATACATCCATCTGACACTTTTCTTCACCAATCTTTCAATTCCATCATGCATCTCTCTTCCATCACCTATCACACCTCTCTCCTTCAAATAGTTTCACACTTTATTCTCGCTCCCTATATTGTTGATTATCTCACTCCTTGTCCTTTCTCTCTTTGTCCTTGTCCTCTATCCACCACTTATATTTGGTCTTGCTAAATTCATCCCACTTTGCTTCACCTTTTCTTACCTTCTTTAATATTTCTCTTACTGTTACACTTATTTATAAATTTCTCTCTTTTTTTTAAATTAAATATCTTACATGATATTAAAATTATCAAATATTAAAATATGCATAATATAGTGTTGTTTGTTTCAGATAACTGATTCCCCAACAGTCAACATTGCAACGAAATATGAACAAAGGGTCATCTTAGTATTGCTATTTTCAGAAATTATGATAAAATCCATCTGAATTTATTTCAACGACCTTCATTAATTAGTATGATAGTACATTTAAATCTCCGATAAAAGTTTAAATGCCTCGAGAAAGGCATTTAAACGTTTTAACGAGAAAGAATTTACTATCTCGTTAAAACATATCAATCTAAAAATGTTTATTTCTATTCTGAAATGTTATACCTTAATTTTTTGTAAATTAAATAATGAAAGTGTCTTAGTTTCAGCCAGTTTTTGTAGCGATTTCATATTCGAATAATCCTCTTACGACTGCTTTTTTTGTAGAACTGAGTAGTTGAAAACACCGGATTCCAACCATGACTCACCTCGTTTTAAAACGTCATGAACACTATCCTAAATAATTTATATAATTCGCAGTTCGCATGGCGTTTCCGGTCTGGGATTTGGCGGCTTCCGCGTTTTGAATTTTTGATAAAATTAATTTAATCTGTCGCGATGTTTTAAAAACAGTGCTTTCAAATGCTTACTTATTTCTGGTGTAATTCTTTAAGATTACTGCTTGCTAAACACGCAAGATGAAAGCAACATTGCCAAGTAGCATTAAGGATTAGGCATTACACGTACTTCTGTAACACGGTTGAAACACGGTTAAATTATGTTGAATAGGGTCAAGTATATTAAATGCTTTATAGGAAACGGAATGGTGTTATTTAATTTATGCGGAATGTTGTTTAAGATGTGATGATTGATTTAATCTGCTTTTTTAATTCCAAACATTCAGGAATAAACAGAATTCCATTAAAGTAAAATAATTGGATTGTTTCTACAACTTTCAAATGTACCTTTTTATATGACCTTTGATGCATGTTCACATCGATCGGAATATATGAGAGTAAGAAAGAAGCGAAAAAAAAAGGAGAATTTGGAGAAAAATAGAAAGAAAGGATTTTCCGGGAAGACAGCGAGAAACATAAGGGAAACTAAACAAGGGTACAAGGCTTTCACACGTGCTCTTTCCCGCAACGAAATAAAACTGTTGAGAGGGCAGTCAGTGCCTGTCAGGGCTAGAAATTGGGATATATTACAATGAGAAATACTATGAAGAAAAAAGGTTCTGCAATGCGAACAAATTACTTTGCACTAAGGAACAGGAAATCACCCTTTTTTTACTTCTTATTTTCCAATTTTTATCTTTTTCGGTTGTAATTAGAAGCATTTCAGATTCGGACATGTGAAATATTTCCGAAAATATTTCCTTCTTTGTCTGGTTTTTGTTCCACTTTTGGTATTTATTTTGTTGCCTTTGTGTCTTCCTTTAGCCTTATTCAATGACCTTGCCGATCTCCTGTACCTTATTGTTGTGGTGACTATTAAGCTTCTCGATCATCTCTTTCCTCCTTCTTCTTGTGACTTGACATAAATCTGGTGCTTTAAATATTCTCCTTATTTCTACATTACGCGTGTACCCAGGCGCATCAATTTTTTTTTCAACTGTTTGTTGTAAGCTATGAACTCTTTTCTGCACTTGTTCTGTTTCTTGGTCCCAAATTTCATTGATGTACATTACTGCTGATATCCATTGGTATCCATTGAGTAGCGCTCCATTGAGTATCCTCATTCTTTTACTATCAGATAACTTTGAATCATTTTTCAGAATACAGAACATTTTTTGAACATTCAGTGCTGCTATTTTTTCCCTGCGTTTCACATGTGTTGTGTCGCGTCTCCTTACTTCGAATATTTAACCAAGGCAAGTGGGATCCCTGCGTATTTGTAAATTTTTCCTCTTGAGTATTATCCATGCATTTCCTACGCCTTGAAAAGTCTAGAGTTTCTGTTTTCGTTTCGCTCAGTTTAATTTTCCGTTCAGTTTAATTTGCCGTATCATTCGCGAATTGTAACATGTTTGCATTTGGCTGCTTTTTGAATGTCGACATATCTTGTTTAACAATAATAAATAGAACTGGAGACAATGGCGATCCCTGAGGCAATCCTTGTTTCACTTCGTGAATTTCTGACATTTTACGTATAATGTTAATTGCCAATTTCCTGTTTTCCTAATAGCAGCAGGGATTCTTACTTCATGCATTTTGTACAGCAAACCATCTTTTCATTCTTGGCGTAAGCTTTTTCTGTATCAAGCTACTACAGTTTTACTTTTCTTTCTAGCTTTTGATAGTATTTGGTCTAGATTAGCCATTTGTTGAATGGCTGCTAGCGACGTCTGGAACCCAAACTCTTTTGCGTTTAGAATTGGTTTCTCCTCTGCCATTTTTTGTATAGGGATCTTCATTACAACTTCCGCTATTTTGGAAAATCCGGTTAAGAGGCTGATTGGTTTCCCATTGCTAAGTAATACAGGATCTTTATCTTTTTCGGTATTCTAACTATGGTAGCTATATTCCAATTCTCTGTGTAGTAATCTATTTTAAATATTGAATAGATGTCGGTTAAAAATTTTGTTGCTGATCTGGAAATAGTTTTATAGATCTTGTGGTTATCCCATCCTGACCAGGTGCTTTCTTACGGCATATGTTTTATTATCTTTTTAATATCTTCTGCTTCTGCTTCTACTTTATTTTGCACTTTATTGCTTGCTGACCTATTGTTTATAAACAGCAACTTCAGATAAGATGCGGCTTCTTTAGCCTTTTCTAGATCATCAAAAATGAGGTACAAAAATAAGGTAATTAACCTTTGATTGGCGTGTTAGGTGTCCTCCCTTTTTTGATCTTCTTGTGGACCCGTCATAGCTGGTTTTCTTGTTTATCTATTTCTTCCATTTCTCTTATCGATATTTCTTCTTTTTTATATTCTATAATTTAATCTACTGTTTTTCAAAGTTTTTAATACTTGAAGGTCATGTGGGTGCCTGTTCTTGTCATATTTCCTTTTTTGTAGGTTTTTCTGTTTTTAGTTTTTTCTCCTCACTGTTTAAGTTCCATTGGTTCACTATTTTTTGTTGCATTTTACATGCTCCTAACTTTTGTTGACTTTCCGTTGACTTACTACTGCTGTGTCTACATCTTGGCTAGAGGAAATTTGCTCCTCTGGAATATATATATTTTCCCAGGTTTTCATTTAATATGCAAATTTCATCCAATTAGCTTTACATAGCGACGGTTTGTAGAATGAGTTGAATTTTCTTATTCTAGCAATTACCGGAAAATGATCTGAAGAAAGTTCATATTTTGTGCTAACTTCCACTTGTTGTTTAGCGTTGGATGTCATAAAGATATCTACCGCATCTCCTCTTTGCCGGCTATTAATGGGAATTGTTGTAGCATCCAAAGTTCCATAAACGTTGCATTTATTCAATTTATTTACCATTATCAACAGTTTTTCTCCTGACTTGTTATTTCTCCTGCTGTTCCATGTAACATGTTTGGCATTTACATCGCCAGCTATGATTGTTGGCCCATGACAAATTTTCTAAATCTCCTTCGCTGGGTTCACTTTTGGGAGGGATGTAACACGATACCAAAGTTAAAACTTCATCTGCCTTACTAGTTTGTATGGCTACTGCTTCCTTTTGACAAAGGTGTAAATCAATTTCAAGACTTGTTAATATATTGCATAAGATAGCTACTCCTCCTCCTATCCTTCCTCGTAATTGTCCATCCTTGAATTCTCCAGTTTGTATTTGGTTTGAGGTATGTTTCTGTTATCATCATTATGGCTATATCGTTATTCTTTAAATATGGTTGTAATTTTTGGATTTACTTTTTACCCTATTAGCATTCCAAGATGTCAATGTCATATATATTTCGGTTTTACTTCCCATGAAATAAGTTTTCTAGGATTTCGAGTAACATTTCGAAGAGAGCTGTTTTAATTTTTTTATAAGTTCGTCCTCTATAATTAAAGGTCCTTTAGATCTTTGTGCGTATGAAATATCATTTCTTACCACTGCTTCTTGTCTTTCAGCCTCTATAGGATGCCACGTGCTGTCTTCCGGAGTTGCAACAATTCGGTATTGCATCTTTTTTATACCAGTCTCATGATGAGTGTTTCCCTGCACATCTCACACACGTGTGCAGCCGTACATCGGTACTGGACGTGCCCAAATTGCTGAGATTTGAAACATTGTTGTCTGCTTTTTGCTCTTAGGTTCTGTTGAAACTTTTACGTTCATACTACGGTCTATGTCAAAAATCTTTTTTCCCTCTGTTTTTTCCGTGTGACTACGATCACAGTGTATTTTCTAGTTTTAGTCCCTAGTTCCTTAATTGAGTTAAATGTGTAGCCTTTCTCGTTTAATTCTTCATCAATATCATCCATTTCCAGGCTTTCTGGGACTCCTCTTAGGACCACTTTTAGCTCCGTCTCTTCTGGGAGCTGGTAGGTGTGGTACGGCTCTTTCATTTTTTCTAGAAGTCTTCTCATAGTCCTGAAGCCTTTTGCATCATCAGCTATATAAATATCGGACACAACGCCGCGAAACTCATAGAGTCTATCAATGTAACCAAATTACCACATCGACACAGATGCAGAGTGTAATCCAAAAATCTATAATTATTGTGTTTGATTTTTATTTGTTTTGTAAACTTAAACTTCAAGTTGTGAAAGTAACTATACAAAATTCTTACTATTTCGACGGAACGATGTCATAGGTAAATAGCGATGGAAATGTACGGCGCCATTTATTTCGTCTCTTTTCTTCTATAGGGTGAACGCCCTTTGAACAATTTAGAGAAATCTAATCTGTAAAAATATTAGATCTGCTTCTAAACCGTCAAATAATATTTCAAATATAATAATAATTGAGGACGTTCAACCAACATCCGACCCTTTCTACTCTTCACGTTCAATATTTGAACGATTAAACATTTTTGTCCTATAGAAGAAAGTTTATTGACTTTCTATAATGCAATTTTGTTAGTAATTTCTGGTAATCTCGGATGTTAGCAACAAAGATGAGCAAAAAAAGATGGAGGCTATCAACTGTTGCCCAATGATCCCAAAATCTAGCTTTAAGATCGCTGATGACTCGTGGTCAAGAATATAATACACATTACACTTGTAATAAATCTTTGGAGTTTCCACTGCAATATTTCTTCCGCTGCAATGTTTGCCTGTCTAGCGACCAATTGTAGGGTTGTAAGGTCACTTGGAGCAATCACATTTTCTGCATCAATAAATACAACTTCAAATCCTTCATTAGTTCAAATGTCCGTGAGTGTTTCCACATGATTGCAACTGTGTATTGTTGTAAATCCACATTGACAGACTGAAGAACTTCTCTGAATCTTGATGTGTAGGAAAACACCTTTCTCAAAACAACAAGGGAATCAACAAATTGTCAACTTTCCATTGCAAGTCGAAATTGGTACATCTGAATTGCGAAGTCTCTTTCAGTTTCTTCCAGAACAACAAGTGTAACAAAGCCATTCTCATCAGCCATTTTCTTCAGTAACCCATTCTGAAGTCTGGACTGTCGAAAGAAATTAATGTTAATTTTCACGGTAGCAATTGTGTTACGTATCAATGGTATTTTACACAAATGTACCAATTGAAAATTCAATGTATGCGCTTTAGGCTACGTTAAACAAACTCCATTCAGCCGCCCACTCCTAACAGTAGCTCCATCATAACCCTGCCCAACTAACCAACTAATCAAGGGCAAATCCAAATGATTTAAGATGTTGCTTGATTGTATCTGCCAACGCTGCAACCGTCGTGGACAAAGCTGCAACCGTCCAAAAAATCTTCCAGTATTACGGCCTTCTTGCCCTTTTACATATCGTGCACACTGACAACTGCTCCTATCTGTTTACGTCTTGAGTTTCATTAGCAAAATCAGTAAAACAAACGTGCATTATTAATTCGTTCTACAAACTATTCCTGAATATACTGTCCACATAATCCAATAAATTCGTTTTGAATGGTTGGTGCTGTAAACATTGCTCTGCTATCAAACGTTTGTCCTTTTCAGAATGTTTTAATTGAGTTTTTACCCTACCGCGGCCAAAAGCGAAAAAGGCCTCTGTAATGTTCATCATTTCCAATTTCCATCATATATGCAAATCCCCGCACTGTTATTGCCGCTCACATTCGAGGACTCCTCTATATTTCTTCCACGTAGCAAGAAAGAAATAGGAAGCACATTCTAAAACTCCTCGTAACAGTCAGGAGTTATAAATTAAATTAAATTAAATAAACCTTTATTAGCATCAAATCATATACAAATTACAACATATACAAATCATATACAAATGACAATAACAAAAATTTTATCCCACTAATGTCTATTATATTCAATTATATCAAATTATATCCCATAAAATGCATCCCATTATTTTACATAAATGAAATGATATGTCCACTTTTCTCCCTTTCCTTTTCTACTCGAATTTTCCCTGCTATTACCCTATTTTTTAATTGTTTCTTCTGTTTATCTCCTGTACTATCCCCCCATTATTTGAATTCCTCTTCCTCCTTGTTCCAGACACACCCTCCAGTTTCTTGCTTCTTCCCTTTCCTGCATCCTAACATTACACTTTCATTCACCCAGTGCTCACATGTTTCCTCCGTTCCTTCACATACCCTACAACATCTTTCACTCTCTTTTATCCAAAATCTATTTACTCTTTCCATACTCCCACACAATGGCGTACCATGCCATGATACAGGGGGTGCAATTGCACCAGGGCTAGGAGCTCTGGAGGGGGAGGGGGAGGGCATCACGCTTGCCATATATTAATTTAAAATGTGTAAAAATAAAAATCCACTATTTTTTGTAATTACTAAGAAAATTGAGAAGCAAAAGAGGGTTCAATAAATGCTTCATGTATGTCAGTTTAGGAATTTGGCGCCTTTTACGATTAGTTGCCGCATAAATCACTTTACCAAAATGGCGTATCGTAGAGACTGACGTTTACATGTAGTGAGTAGTCGGCAAGTGGCCATAAGAGCACTATTGATGTTAGCGTCGAAAGAAGCAGAACGTTTTACTATGTATAATACATTGATACATATTTAAATAGCTACATTAGTTTATTTGCTTAATTGTTATTATTGATTGACTTTGGTCTTTGATACCCTAGCACTAAGGTGCTAGTGCTAGACAATTAACATATTAATTGAAATTATTTTCAACTAACACCTACATCATTATGTCAGACATAACACATAAAATCAAATGTCTCAGTGGTTTAGCAAAAAGAAAACTTAAGCAACAGAAGAGTGAAAACGTTAAAAAGTTCTGTTAAATATCTAGTTTTTTAAATCTATAGCTAGTGAAGTTATTTGCAGTTTAGATGAAGAAAAGCATGACAAGTTAGTAGAGAGTGCCAATTCTGATGACAATGATAGAAATATTAAAGAATCAGTGCAAAGTGATAATGCCGAAGATTTATTACTTCCATCGTGTTCAAATCTATTTGTCCAAGACAAGCAAATTGACTCTGCCCGACAGTGTAGTGAAACTAGTGAATCATTAATAATTAATACAGACGTTATTAAAGAAAATCTTATTAATTTTGAAAATCAAGATGATAAAGTTAATTTTAAAGATCCGTTAACTAGTGATATTAGACGGTTTATTATCAATAAAGGGCCAATTCAGCCTGTTTAAATTAAATTGCGAAGAAAAGGGATACTGCGTGGGCTACTGACGTTCAAGATTGGGTTCATATTTCCAGAAATATTAAATCAAAGAAGAATCTGGTATTCATATATACAATTATATGATATATGGCCAGTGGCATTCCCATAAAACATTATCGGAAGAAGTAGAAAATGATAATTATTGGGCGAAAGTACTGTTACGGGTGGTTAACGTAGCGTTAACCCTTGCTGTGTGTAATTTACGGTTCAGAGGTCATAATGAAAGTATTCAAAACTAAAACCACGCTGTGTTTCTATCAATTATCGGATTGCTTTCAAAATATGACCCAGTATTAAAAGAATTATTGGAAAAAAGGCAAGGGAGAGGTACAGTAAAATATTTGGGTCCTGGTACAAAATGAAATTATTGAAATACTTTCGAATCAAGTGAATATGAAAATTTGCAATGCTATAAGAATTGCTACATGTTTTTCCATCATCTCTGATACAACTCAAGATATAACAAAAATGGAGCAATTAAGTTTAGTATCCTGGTGTGTTGTCATTGAAAATGGCGAGAACGGTGTTCCCAAAAAAATTAATGTGAATGAATCATTTCTCAGGTTTACTGTAGCAAGCGATCATTCGGCAGAAGGACTTATAAAACTTATGGAAGGTAATTTAAAAGATTGTGGCGTGGATCTAAATAAAATGCGTGGTCAAAGTTATGAGGGAGCAGTTGTCATGAGTGGAACATATGGTGGAGTGCAAGCTAAATTTAAATCCAAATATAAAAATGTTAAATATGTACATTGCGCCGCATGCAACATTAATTTAGTACCTAATGACGCTATGTCAGCATCACTAGAAGCATAAAGTTATTTGATTTAGGTGAAGGTCTCACAGTATTGTTTTCAAGTGGTGGTTAAAAGATGGCAATCTCTATACTCTTTCTCGGAATCAGCTAAAAGAACATTGAAAAAATTATCAGCAACTCGTTGGTCATCGAGATAGTCTTCAATGAATGCCCTGAAATATAATTTTTTCAAATGTGATGAAACTTTAACACAAATAATTCTACTGACCAAAGACAAAGAAGAAACGTCAAGAGCAAAAGCATGTAGACAAAAATCTGAAAGGTTTGAAAATGTAATTCTTCTCGTATTTCTCTGAAATATTTTGCAGTCTGTGGATAATGTCTCAAAATTATTATAATCACAAAATGTTGATTTGTCAAAAGCCGGTCAGTTGTTAAACAATGTTTTGGAATGTCTGCAGGCATTAAGGAAAGGTTTAGTTTCTTTAAAGAAAGTGCAAAGAACATGGAATTAATATGAGGCATAGAACCTAAATTTCAAGACATACGCAAGGATAAAGTCAAACGATTAGCTGGTGAGCTATGCGAAGATCAGAGGATTATGAATGCTGAACAAAGTTTTGAAGTTTTCAATGTTACCATCGACACAGCAGTAATGGAACTTCAGAGACGTGTTGAAAGTTTAAATGGGATCACTGGTAAATTTGCCGGACTGCATCCTATAACTCAACAAACAGCAAGTGATGAAGAATTGAATGAAGTAGCAGAATGAGCATCAATTTGATTTAAAATTTTCCTTTAGTGCTCAACTCTTATCCTTCAGGGCTAGTTTGAGACCACAAATAGCTAAATTGTCTTCAAGAAGAGAGGTAGCTGAATTGTTAATTATTCAAATGGACTCTCTCATTTCGGTTTTCCCGGATATTTATACTTCACTTTTATTATTTTTAACTCTGACAGTAAGTGTGGCAGCATCGGAACGATCATTCTCAAAATTAAAATTAAGAAAAAAATATTTACGAAGCACAATGACTGAAGAAAGGCTCTCGGGATTCGCCATTTTATCAACTGAAAACCAGAGAGCACGTGAATTAGATAACGAAGATATTGTTAGAAATTTTCAGAAATGAAATGTAGAAAAGTTAAAATTTAATTGAATGTATTTTCTAATAATATTACAGAGGGCAGTTTATTTATGTTCTTTATTTTCCAGACCATGTGTTTCCAATTCTTCCTTTCTTTAGGGACAATCAAATTCAAAAGATCTTCTTTTGTGTCCTCAAAATTGAGGGGGGCCATCAATCAACTTTGCACCAGGGCACACGCTGTTGTTGTTACGCCATTGCTCCCACACCTAAACACTGCAAGGAGTTATAATATTATTATTGGAATTTGGAAGGAGTGTTAAGGTGTTACTCATAGGTTCGGTGGAAAATGTTACGTCACAAAATATTATAATATCACCGAACTATTTTTACAAGTACATCCTAATTTTCTAAAGAAATATTGAGATG
>WYDF02060550.1:0-11777 GCA_009867245.2 Adranes taylori
TCTCAATGGAATGAGGAGGTAATCAGGACAAAAAAATTAAGTTTATTACGTAACTAATAATGGATTACAATTTTGATTTTAGTATAATTACACAACAGAGATTTAATTTTAAAATCTTTAACGCTATAATACTACAATAACATACTATAATATAATCAAATATAAAAAGAGAACATATAGGATCAAAAGGTTAAATGTTTTACCTGGTAAAATTAATCAAAGCTTTTTTGACATTCAGAGTCAAAAAAACTGTGCTTGTAAGTCGATAAGCTCTTCCTGTGGCTGTTGTAGGTACAACTTTTGTTAAAACTTCCTTCTTATGTACAACTAGTATATCAGTAAATTGAGCATATTTAAATGATGGAGAAGGGTCATTTGGTTGTAAAACACTTATTCTTACTTCATCTTCTTCTACTTGTAACACACAACCTAACCATCACTTATCTAAGTATTGACATGGAACAAAGCCAACAATGTCATTAATGTCCAGATCATCATCGATTTCATCTGCTGAAACTATTTTTACAGCTGATTTCTCTGAGAATGAGTTGCTGCTTCTAACTTGCTTTTTAAGATTTTTCCTCTGCATTACATTCATCTGGAGTGGGATACAAAAGATTGATGTGGTCAATATTTTCTTTAGTCCAATCGTAAAGTTGGCGAGGAGTCATAATTTGACCGCTGTAGACCATTTGTAAACTTGCCAATGCCTCTAATCGTGTCACATGTATCTTTTCCATGTGCCGATGCGAAAAAATTCCATTCTGCCTGATGCCAAAATCTTTCTCATGATTACAAAGATTGAGAAAATTTGATTTATTTTTGTATTGTGATGCTGCTCTTATCAGAAAAATAATTCAACTTCTCAGGTTTATGGAATAAGTTCTGTTTAAAAAAATCAATCATGAGATGCTGAAACAAATGAACAGCCACTGTATCATGCACCATACAAACAGAAATGATAACTAAATTCAGGTGCGCTAAGTTTTTGGTTTCTTCATCAACATAATAAATTACAAATGGACGTATTCTTGCTTGAGCATTGTGTTCTTGGAGTGAAGGTCTTGTGCAGCATCTTGAAGTTTAAATGCGTAATTTTTAGCAAACTCACAAAGTACAATGCATTGATTTTGAGGTAAATTTTCCTTTAAGATTTTGAGCTAAAAACACTTTTGTCTGTAGTATCATTGAACTTTTTTCAATTGGTCAATAATTTCATTATCATAAATTTTTACAACGTCAGGGTAAGAGGTATTGGGGCTTAAATTTAGTAAATAAATAAAATAAAATAACCTTTATTGGCTTTAATTTAAATTACATTCACATTTCCCTTATAAAAATTAAATCAAATTACTCTACAATTGAATTATATACAATTACAATTACTTCATCTATCGAAATGGAATAACATGATATGCAGATCCTATTCACTATTTTTACTTTTCCTTTCTATTTATCTCCTACACTATCCTCCAGTTCTTTGCTTCCTCTCTTTGCTCCTCAGTCCATTCATTCAAACAATTCACATTCATTCACCCAGTGCTTCCATGTTTCCTCGCTTCTTCCACGCACCCTACAGCATTTTCACTCTCTTTCATCCCAAATCTATTCCCTCTTTTCATACTTCCGCACCTAAACCTTGCAATCATCCTTTTGTCTTTCATACTCCTATTAGACCCCAAATATTCTCGCCTCGATGTTACCACTTCTATTTCCTTATACTTTCTATTGTATAGGCTTACCCTCACCTTCTCCCTCCTTTCTTGCATTTCCAGATCCTTCATCGTTCTCTCCACTCCTTTTTCACAAACTCTCCCTTCCATCTCCTATTATACCATTCTCTCATCGAACACTCACATCTCTCATAAGCTTTTTTCTCTCCTTCACCCATTTATTCCATGTCTCTCCCTTTGAGTTTAGTATTTTTGCTGGAAAAACTTCAGTCACCTTTTTAATTTTTGTTTCTAGGTAATGTTTTTCTGTTAAAACGTTTTCTTTTTATCGGTGATTCTTCTATAGCAGTCAGACTTTTGTCCAAAGCTTGAATTGCTTCTATTTTCTCTGCTTTGTCTCACAAATCTCAAATTTTTCTTGTGATAATTTTGAAAAGTAAACATAATAAAACTTATTTTTAAATAACGTTATTAGTGACTAAAAATAGTTTAATTGAAAAATTTATAGGCAAGCAAAAGATGGTACGTTTGAGGCAGCTGGCTGGGGTAACTCCAGTTATGTCGTTTCGAAAGTTGGTATAAGCGCTTTAACCAGAATCCAACAACGACAATTTGATAATGAAAAACCACCACAACATATTACTATCAATTCAGTACATCCCGGTTATGTTGATACTGATATGACTAGCCACCAAGGAACTTTAACTATTGATCAAGGCGCGGAAGCGCCATTATTTGTGGCATTAGAAGGTCCAGTATTGGGCCTTAAAGCTGAATACGTTTGGTTTGATAAGAAAGTTGTTGATTGGACTGCTGAGACCATATAAATTCTATCACAAAATATTAGATTGCGTTGGAAAAAGTGATGAATAAAAATTAGATAAGATTGTTTTTATGAAATTAAATAATCTGTTGAAAATTAAGAAAAAGCATAATAAAGTTATTTGAAATTAATCATAGTTTTAATTTTTTGCCCTTATGAGGAAATAAATTAATTTAAGAAATTACGCTCTCTTTGTTAATAAAAGGAAATGGTCTTTAGCATGGAAACTAGTGATTGGAGTTGTAAGGCTAAGAAAATTTAATTATTTTGATAACGATAACGAATTATTTTGATAACGTAAGAGACTTCAGACCAATCTTAATCGAAAAGATTCCCGAAAAGGTTCTGCGGGAAGATTCCCGTATCATCAATTCTAGAGTTGTGCAGTCTTTTGGTTTGTCTTTTAAAGAAGTCGATATCGTTGTTTATTGCGTTGGGATGCTTTGTTTCGAAGTGTCTCTTTAATTTGCTGTGTATTATAGAAGTGGATGCCAGCACCTCAGAACACAAAACGCACTGCGGTTACTCCTCCCCCCCCCCCTCCCCGCCTTCGAAATTATTACAATAAAACCAACTTTCGAGTGTGAAGCGTCATATCTTTTTTTGAATCATTATTGGGTATAGAATTAAATATACTTTCATTTCTCGCGCTCCCACCGCGCGAGAAAGGCTCCTTGCGGCCTTCAAAGTTTGTACGAAAGAGTAGAGACGAAGGAATGATGTTTCAGTTGAAGGAATGATGATTAGTGAGAAGTATAACTAAATTTTTAAACAAGTCTCAGGCCCATATCGCGTTACCAAGATGATGGAGAAATATTTCAAGCAAGGGGAGGTTACAGTTCTGGATTGTCCCCCAAGTTGAGAACCGCTGATATAGAGGAAAGGGATCTAGGTCCCTTGGATCCCTATAAATGTTAGGAGCAATACAAGGAGACGTACTCGATTGCATCCATTGTTGAGAGCTCACTTCTAAACCTAAATTTATTTTTTGCAAACTTGTCTATTATATCGTTGATTCTATTCATCAGAAGCCGTTCGAGAATTTTTGCCATGGAGTTAAGTAAGCATATAGGCCTATATGCCATTACATTTGCTTCTGTAGGTTTAGATTTTGAGATGAGGACCATCTCTGCAGTTTCACATTGATTAGGGAACTTTGTTTTGATCTCTGGGTTGCTTTCGCACACGATTTGCAGAACCTCGTTTGGTATCTTGTATGGGCCAGGTGCTTTACGTTTTTCTGTGATGACATCCCTTATCTTGTTGAGTTCGGATAGTGGGGCTGCTGTAGGCTCTACGTTGATCTCTATTATTCTTCTCTCTGGGAGCATTCGAAAAAGAGCACTTACGACTTCCTCCATGTTTCTGGAGTAGTTGTTTCCTGTGTAGGTTTTTTGCTACTATCTTGTATGGTAGACCCCACAGGTCATCATTTACTTCCAGTAGTAGTCTGTTCCAGCAATTCTTTCGGCTACGCTTGATTGCACATTTCAGGTTTTTCCTAGCGGGCATTGCGACGTCCCGTTCTTCTGTACAGTTATTACTGCCATGTCGTTTGATTTTCCTCTGATACTTCCGTCGTGCCGCAAAGGCGTGTTTTCTTAGTTCAGATATTTCGTTTGTCAACCAGTATGCACATCTTCCTTGGATACCCTTTCTACGTTTTGGAATATTATGATCGCAGACTTTGGTGATCTCTCTGGTTAATTGACTGACCTGCTCTTCTATTCCGTTTTGATTTGACTGTATGCTGATTGTCGATAATTGCTTGCGAATGTTCTCTTTGTCCATCTTTTTTATAGCCCATCCTTGTAGGTTTCTAGTACTTGCTTCTGAGTGATTATTATTATTCATCTTAAAGTAAATATAATTATAGTTGCTTGCGGATTCTTTCTCTAGAACTTCCCATTCTTTTATTCTATTAGACAGTTTCGGAGTGCCCAAGGTTGTGTCTAATATAGACTCCGATTTGCCTCTGAAAAGTTTGTCAGGTTTGCATCCTGTGTTATAGACAATTAGACCCGAGGTGTATTTAAGTTCTTCCAGTACTCTGCAATCTGTTTTCTGTGAACCCCATCTAGCCGACTTGGGAGTTGAAGTCCCCAGCTATAAGTACTTCCGTTTTGCATGCCCTAGTCAACTCTTCAATGTAATTCAGTTGGGTTTTAAAGTCAGATATATGTTTGTTTGGTGAGGCGTAGCAGATAATGATGTGCATACTCTTAAATTTTAGCATCTCTATTCCTGGTCTGGTTGTTACTAAGTTCGGATGGATGGTTATGCTGGGATTAGTTATAATGTTTGCAGTGCAGGTGTTACCCTTAGCCCTAAGTAATTGGCATTCGGTCTTAGCTTTCGCTGATTTGTGTTGTTTGCTGGTAAGGGCAAAATCTATGCGCTCCTTGAGCATGTCTTCAATAAGGTGATCAAAAGCAATTTTGCTCAGGTTTATTTGTAGAAATTTTACCTCCTCATCCGCTCGTCTATTACTACACGCGAAGGGTCCTTGTAGGTTTTCCCGTGCGTTCAGCTGCTTGCTGTTACTGTTAGTCCTGCTTCTATTAGTATTAGTTTGCATCGACTTTATTGTGGGTTTTATTGCTATCCAACACAGGACTTCGAGAGTTTGTTGTTAGAATAGTGTCCGATATCATTGTGTCATTACTAATCCCGTTAAGTTTAGTAATGATTGTTAATGGTGACTTTTTTGCGACAATTGGAGTGTCTCCGTCGCTATATGTCTGCATCTTGTTCCAAGTATTGTTAGATAAGCTAAATATAGGTCTAGACCTATTCGGAACCAATGCATCTCTACATTATTAATTTTTCTTCATTACAATATCCAAGAAAATCAATGGCAATGGCTACCTGATTCAATTTTACGACAATTAACGGAAAATGATAACTCCTGTAATGTTAGTAAGGTAGATTATCGCTTGTTATCGGAATTAAACAGATAAATCGTTCTACGAACTAAGAACGGCTATGCAGCACCATCCATGATATCTAGAAAGAGCTATCAATCTATCCATTTATTTTAGGGGATTCTTATAATTAATTAAGAATTGTGTTAAATAGGTTTATTTAAACAATAGTTATCACGAAGCCTTTTATATACAATGAATCATTATAATTTTTAAAAAACTCAAATATTTTATTAATATCAGAAACATTTTCTTTAGTTGCTGAATATTAGTTTTTTTTAAATATGTTTATGCCAATTATTATTTTACATGGATATTTTTTTATGTACAACATTAAATAACGCATCTTAAAAATATATATCAACAATTTGTTTCTTTTTATGTTACAATTTGCTACATTCTACAGGTATCCTCGGCAAGAAGTGTCCATTGGTTAAATTGGCATTTTTCATTGATGCCAGACCTGTTTCGTCGATTGTACTGAATACTGTATTATCGTGTCCTGTATCTTTTGTTGGATCTGATGGATTTGGTTTTTTCGGACCTTCCATTAGAAATAAGGTTAGTAAAAATAATATTGAACCTGAAACGAAATAAATTGATGATAAGAACAAATCTAATAATGAAGATAAATATTATAGTTACTTATGCCATAAAAGCCCGCGTAGAAAATAAATATGCTTTCTCGATAGCCGATTGACTTTGATACTGGCTCGACAAGAATAGGTAAATTTCCCCCAACATTATTCATTACGAATAAGAAAATTCCAATGAGCGATGAACGTACTTGTAGAGGAACAATTTCCACTAATATAGCGAATAATATACCAAACCACATTTCAGCTGGAAATAAGTATAATATTTTGCATTGATCGAAAATACAAAAAAAAACAAGATATAAGAAAAATATTTCAAGTGACACACATAGATTTAAACTTTAAGGTAACAAAAATGTTTTGTTTAGATTAGAGACTTGTTCTTGGTTGATAAGAAAAATAATGACACTATACGAGCCACTGTTACTTCCCACAAAATTCAACATCTTGGGATTAGGTATGAAAAGTAATATCCTCCATTTCACATACACACTAAAATATACGGAAGCTTTATGCTTGCTGGATAACTTCCTTCTAATCTCCCTCAGCCTGTTATCGTCTACATGTGGACATAGGGCTCTTCCATCCTTTTCCATGCCGATCTATCTGTAGCCACTTCTTTCCTGCAGCTTTCTTAATATCATCCAGCTCGGTCTTCCATCTGTCCTCTTTCTGGTCCTGTATCTCCATTGGACGGTTTGTTTCGGCCATCTCGTCTCGTCCTACTTTCCGACGCGTCCTACCCAACGCCATTTCGGGCTGACAATCCGCCCTATTACATCCGCCACCTTAGTGTGACTTCGGATCTCTTCGTTCTTCACTCAATTCTCTATGCTGATTCCCGGCATCGCCCTTTCCATAGTTCTCTGGAACACTCAAAGTATGTTGGTACTAATTTGTTTGAGCGTTTTAGTTTCCAGACCGTAAGTTGCCACATGACTCTTATACCTTTCTCTTCAAGTTAATAGCCATTGTTCGATCCCTGTGGCGAGAGTTAATTCTTGCCTTGTCCATTGCCGCTAATACTGCCCATGTCTCGATTGAATCAAATACTTTTTAATAAGCCAACTATAAAGGGATGCTACAGCATGTTGTCTTCTCGATCAGCATACGCATGACCTGGAGATGACCCATCGTGCTAAGACCTCTTCTGAATCATTTTGTTCAGCTGGTTGGTAAAAGTCAAATATATTTGTCACGCAATCTATGACTATTCTCGTCAGCAGTTTGTACAAAGTGGATAGCAAATAACTTTAAACTTTATTGAGTCAGTTGATGTAAAGCCAGTTTTAGAACAATGTATTTCTATTTTGATTTCTAAGAATTATTTTTCTAGTATATATTTCGTGCAGTCAAATTATGTCCTTTGCAGAAACCAAGTGTAATTCTCGGAGCTCTGATTCTTACTAGTTAAGATCCAATTGAGATCATATTTCCGACCGGATTGTATTGAGGATTAGATTTTTTCATAATCAGATTGTTACAAATCGGAATCACATTTAGATGCTTAACTTACCGAAAAAATATGATATCCCTAATGTAATCATAGCCCATGTGGGATTGAAATAAACACTACCAAATGCACCTGGTGTGGCTATAAGTTGTGAGATAGCTAAAATAGCTACACGTGATCGTACACCCATCTTTGCCACGAACTGATCGGATACAATTCCACCGGCAACTACACCAATACTACCGACAACAATTGTCACTGCAAATAACCACCATCCAAGATCATAATCGGGGAAGTATTGTTGATAATACAAATCGCAGTTGTATGCGAAACACATACCACCTACAAAAGAACGTAAAGTTTTAATATTATGAAATATATTTATGACAGTACTACTTTAAGACAGTAAATAACTTATTAATTAAATAGTCTTGATATAGCAGCAGTGGACTGAATAATATGGTGGGGGATGTTTTTGAATCGTCTGGATATTTCGCGATTTAATTAAATTGGTAATTTAATGTCTAAATAGTACTAGTAGTCCATGCAAAATTAAACATTGTGTCGAATTTTAATAACGCGAGTTTACTATACTTATTTTGCTAACAATAATTACAAATAACAATTTACAAGATAAAAATACAATTTAATTTAATTGATTGATGAATATCTAAATTTCAAAGTCGGCTAAAGCCCGGGAACTAAGTTTCGTCTCTTGAAGACTAACTGGTTATAATTGCGAGGTAATTACTCTTTCAGGATGGTAATTTTAATACGAGGAACAAATAACCCGGTGCAATTATAAACTTTATCAAAATGACAAACATTCAATTTTTCGGAGAGCAAAACTAGATAATATCTTGAACGAGGTTTGAATGAGAGTCGTTCCTGCTGCTTTTGTAGTGCCCATTGTCTTAGGTTATATTTATTTTAAACAAAATAGCACTTTACATCCGAAAATAACAGACTTCGTAGAAGGCAAGCGTTATTTTTTTGTGTATGAGCTTACTTCACCTGGATTTTATTGTTTTTAATACACATATATAATACGTTAATGATTCCATTCGCGTTCGTTAACTTGGACTGACAGATTTTTTGATTCTAATTATAATACAAAAATTTACGACGTCTTCTTTTCCAGTTTAGCCAACTAATGTATGAAACAATTGATATTATGAAAGATTTGATTTTCTGACGTAGAAATCATCTTCAGTTAAATCGGAGATGTATGAAACGTCCTGCTGATATGTGAATCCGGAAATAGCGATCTGGCGATGTCGGAAGAACGGACGGAGCGTATGGATGATTACAAATGAAGACGGTCTGATCCTTGGAGTCGAATCAGTGGTTTGGCATTGGTGATGCCGATCCATTGGTGATGCGACTCGTAGCTAGATTGATTTGTCGTGAGATTGATTCATCAGGGAAGTTCGTTCGTTTATGAGGATGACTCGTCGGTAGGTTGATTCGGCGAAAAATGTTATGAGGATCGAAAAATTCAGCCCAAGGATTAAAGTGTTTAAATTGTATATACCTGACCTACTGGCATATAAATTTTGTTACTGACTTTGTGAGACTGTAATTTAATTTTTATAGATGAAAAATTAAATTATGATTGCGTTGGTGACGCTGTATGTTGTTGAAACTGGCTTGGGTATGGTTTTTATACGAAAGCAGAGATTTTCGGTATCCGGCTTCGCCGGCGGTAAGTCTGGATGTTGACGTATCCTCGTCAGCATCGAAGAAGGGTTTAATCGAAATTTATGCTTAAATCTTTGATACGGAAGAATTTCCCCTCAATAAAAATTTTTGAGAACAATATCGCATAATATCCCTGCCAAGATTCTAAGATTTTATGATCTATGATAATGAGTCTTATCATAGATCCTATCATAGATGTTCCCATTCCAATGCCACTTCGACCAATCCAGGAATAGTGCTATATACAGCAAATTTGTTATTAAATGGAGTTTTTGGAAGTCTTTCATTACATTCAAAATGTCGACTCCAACACTTTGATATTCAATTTGTCTCTTATTATCAAATCCTGGTTAAGTATGCACAAATTTATCAACACTGCAACAATGCAATCTGTAACACTGCTTAAATTAAAAGTGTGGGCTACTGAGCGAGAGAGAGAGAGAGGGGTGGGGGGTCTCTAGCCCACACTTTTAATTTAAGAAGAGCCACCCCCCTATCTCACACTCAAGGGGGGGTGGTGGAGAATAGGTGACATGAGCGATTGATTTGGAGTGAGTCAGTCAACCATGTTTTAAGTGTGAGACTTGGAAATTTAATTAATCTGAGTCTATCTAATAGAATACTTGATGTTAAACTACAAGTATCACTTAAATCACACTTTTGTCAGACGCGGAGGAAATTGAATCATTATCCATAAGGCTAAATGCAAAATTCCTAACATAATGTTTCAAATTTGTGACAATTTATTGATATGGTTTGTATCTTGGAAGTTTAATTTCAATAATTGTGGATAGATGGCGCTAGTATCAAAAAAGCCCGGCGCGGCGCTGCGTTAATTTGTGGTGGCGGGTCACATAGTACGGGTTAAGCAAATAATAAAACATATACTATTTTATTATTTGCTTTAATATTTTATAACAGGGCGTATGCATGTGACTTCCGAAGCACACATGAATTTCTTACCTAAAGAAGAACATTTATATTTTTCGTATTTTAAAAAGGAATTTTCAGTTCTATATTGAAGATATTTCTAATTGAAAAAGATATTGTATTAAACTAACCGCAGTGTCTTATGGAAGCTGCTATACAGAGCATAATAATCCTCGGCTCACTAATCACTCTCCATATGTTAGCTTTTTTCACAGTACCATCTGGTTTTTTTGCTGCATCTTCACCTATTGATTGCCTCTCTGGTTCATGTAGCGTTAGACCTGTCAGTATAGCAATAAATAATGCTATAGCACCCGAACCATAGTAAGTAATTCTCCAACCCTAAATAATTATCATGAAATGAACTTTTTTATAATAGATTCTTATTTATGTTATACATGGGCGTACGCATTTTCTACTTCTAGCAGGTTTTAAATCAAGTGGAGGCAGCAGTTTTTCATGATGTGTTGAATTTTATTCTAGTCAGAATGCTTTCGTGAGGAAGAGAAAAATAAGTGCGGGCAGTTGCCTCTCCCTGTGTACGCCCATGGTTTCATATTAATACTTACTAGATCCCAAATATTTAATTTCGGAATATATCTTCCTACGGGAAATGCAATACCATAGCCTCCATAAATGCCCCAATTGAAAATTGACATTACAAGTGCACGTTTTTCTTCAGGAAATATATCAGATAGAATACCAGTTGCTAAAGGATTACAACCAGATTCTCTAAAAACAAAAACAAAAACATTTTACTTTAATAATATTGATTGAGCTTTTAATACGTTTAAAATCTTACCCCGCAGCCATTATCATTCGTAAAATAACCAAATGCCAGTATTCTTTAACTGAACCACTCATAATGATGGCTATAGCAAAGACTACCGTACATACTGTAAGCATTTTGACTCGATTATATCGATCAGCTAAAAATCCCATACCTACACCGACTATAGTGAAAACAGCTATAAATGCAGGTCCGGCTAGAATTTGATAGTCCAAACCTAATCCATTATAATTCCATTCGCAATATGGTGTACCATTTACATTGTACGTTAAACATCTGTTATAATGAATGTAAATAAATTAATAATTGAGAAATTATAAATTAATCAAGTGTATTTCTTTTTTAACAATTAAAATTTTTTTATTCAAAAAAACTTCATTTGTTGGAAACTTTTTATAAAGTGCTTTTCGCTATAAGACACGTTTCGAAAAATCTAATTCCCCTTCTTCAGAACAAAATGAAATATTTTTAAATATGAGTAAATTAAGAGATTAAAGAGTTCTTTAGCAACTCCTATGTGAGGATTTGTTACAATGTTCGGTTTAATTATAAATTACGTTATTTTGCTTTGTTTTTATTTTTTTTTAATTAAATAAGTAAACTATTTAACATTACAATTTTTTTTCGATGATATAATATAGTAAATTGGTATAACGGATTGAATAATGGATTGAATATACAATATGAAACATTTTGTGAAACGCCATCTTTCATATATTCTAACTCAATAGTTTTATTATATACTTTTTTTTTTTGTTTTACGTAGGAAGTGGAGAAACCGTCAAAAGGCGAAGAATGCCCGATGCATCCTGTTGAGGAACTTATGTAATTTTAAACTCATTTTAAGAAGAACACACTGTATTAAATTCAATGATCGTAAGATGGTA
>WYDF02060561.1:0-11776 GCA_009867245.2 Adranes taylori
AATTTCACTACATTTCCCTGCTAGCCATTCTTCCTTTGCAGCTTTGCTTTTCCTCTTAATTGTCTTGTGTAATGATCTCTTCTCTGTTTTTGTTTATCACCTCAAAAATGGAGTCACTTCTTAATTTTTACTTTCAGCATGAAAAAATCACTTAATTTCTACTCAATTTACATTTCATTCTATTCAATAAACATCATATTATATCAGTTTTTATTTAAAGTCATTTGTACAAAATATGAAACAAAAACTGTTTATAGCACAATTAGTTTTTGAATCAATAGAATTTTATAATATTTTTGCAAATATAATTTTCAAATAGAAAATTATTTTTAATTAACATAAAATATTTCTTTCTTTTGGCACGAATTAAAAGTTATAAATTATACTATTAATGTATTTAACGATTTTCGAGAACAGATTTACATTAGATATTCGTTACGACAAAATAAAACGAATTACATAAAACTTCAATCAGCTTAAGTTTATTATTTTACGAAACAGAATTGGCATTAACTACTATAGTACCTTAGACTACGGAAATAGATGTTTATAATGAACGTGACAGAATCTCGCGCGTAGCGTATCGAAGTCTAGCGTTGTCACAAATGGCGTGTCTAGTAGATTACTCTAGAATAGAAGTAAATCTCTGGCGCCAGCTCAGTTTAACGTGAGACCGCACGTGATTTTCGATCCACGGTCCCAGTAGACACGATGAGGGCACGAGGAGCTAAGTACATAAGTAGTACAGAAGCTCAAGCTTTTGCGGGTAGCTGAAACGTTTCTTAAAGCTTACTGAATTAAACAGCATTAACTATTTACAATATTGGTCTATTAATGTTCATAGACGATACACATGAATATAAAAAGAAAGAAATATAAACGCAAATGTCAAAACTTAATATCGCATTAATGACGTTTAGGAAATAAATAACAGCAATAATAAATCATTCAAAATAAATGAGTACGAAGCATTAAGTATAAGCGGTGCATGTAGCAGTGCAATTGTGCGGTGATAACGTTAACAAGATTTGCAAAACGGGAAGAATGTACATGCGATTTATAATGCAACTGGAAAGTGAACGCAAACCTTAATTAAATAATATGGACAATGGAAATGGTAGGAATACAAGGAACTACTATAGTTCACTAACACCCCGCCTAACGTACGTGCTATGTTCTCTAAGTGACTAAAACTAACTCCGGTTAACATAGGTTAGAATTATACTCTAGTGGATAAAGCAGAAGAAAAATCACTATAAGTCACGATAACACGCCGGCTAACTAATATATTGTTGCGACTAAAACTAACCCCGGCTAACGTAGGTTAGAATTATACGCTCTAATGGATAGTACGGAAAAGAAACATTGTATGACGCGTATAACCTCGTTAATCGTCGGCGTTACTGTTGTCGAGTGACTGAGACTAACTCGGGCTGACGTAGATTAGACTCATATACTCCAATTGGATGTAAAACAGATGAAACAAAGCTGATCAATGCACATACAACTAGTAGAGCAATATATGGTATTTAAAATCGCTTACCAAACTGTATCAGCTGATGGTGCTGGCTGTGGCTACTTTCTACGAGTTAGGAAACTAAATTAACTTAGGAAACTAAATTAGGAACTAGCCTTAACACATTAAATTAGCCATAACACATTGTTTTCTTCGGGTACGGTTTTCTACAAATTGACGTGTGAGTAGCCAGCCATAGAACGAAGACACATATCAATCATTATATCGGACGCTGCTAGTATATTTATATATTAAGCAGCAAAGCTAAAAACGCCTGCTTATATATTCGAACGGCAAACAACGCAAACACACACACCGCAGCAACAGACAATGCGATCAAATTTCGTACCTAGCCATTGCAGATACGTATCGCGTAGTTTTATTGATTTAAATATTTGAAGCCCCAGTCGCTTTGTTACAGAACAACCATATGCTTTTTTCGAACTTCTTGCTAACGAAAGATCTAATGATAATTTTTGGTAACTGTATATTTTAGATTTAGGACACCAAAAAGTCGATTGTTGTCTCGTTTCAGATTGCTATGGGTATATCCAAAAATCATCGTCATTAGTAAATTGGATTGTAGATTAACACCCCATTAACGCCGAAGGAAAAACTGACGAATAAAAAATTCTAAATCATATATAAAATTCTTAATTAATGTACAACTATGACATCTATTATCCTAAATATAAAGAAAGTATAGGTTTCTAAAAAAAATCTGTCCTTAATATTTTTTTTTGTATTGACTTAAATACCCTCCCTTCTATACAACAATATTACCACCTCTGGATGAATTCCTCTTCGACGTAGTAGATATAGGTAAGTGAATGATGTAGGATTCATGTTTTGGACTTGTTTTCAAGTTTACCTTAATACGCGTATTTTATTTATAATACTGAAAAGAGCTTATAATCAAATCGAAAAGAGGTTAATAAAGAACAATCTACTATAATTTTTTTTTCTAAAGAATTGAAGTCGAAGAATGGATGTGTGTATATGTTTCTCGCCGATTTCTCCCAACCGACTGAACCGATTTGAATAAAATTTGAGATCAGGTGTACACGATTGTTTTGCGGCGAATAAACGTTTCTAGGTCGAGGGCAGAAATTTGATGTTTTTAATGTTCCCAAAAATTCACTTTTAAACTTTAAAAACTTTTGAAAAACATTCAAACGAATATTGTTCTATAGTATGTTTAAAGTCTTTCAATTTAATTTGAACTACCTTTATGAATACTGATGGTTTAACATATATAAAAGTACTTCTAATGATGTGAAATTGCTGCAGATTTTCTCACAAACCGCTTCAAACTATTTCTTTAAACTTCACGTAGGTTGGTGCAATCAGCAAAGCATTAAAAACTAAAGATGACAGCCTAAATCTAGGACCCAGAAACATTACTATAACGTATTAATGTAAATAGGAACTTAATTATTAATCAAATGTTAACCACTAGAAATGATTTGGCTTACTCTAGTTTAAATTCTCGTTAAATAATTCGCCACGCCCCCTCCCCTTAAGCTTGACTGGTAACAAATTAAATGCTCCTTGAAGTAAACCTCCCTCAGTAAACTCCGTCAAGTAAACCTGTACCTTTAGTCATATAGGGGAGTTCTACACCTAGTTTGTTTCTAATTCTTGACACAATTTTGTTCACTTCTAACTACAAGTAATAATAATGTTAGTATTAAAAGACAATCTCCGTAACTATTTCAATAATAAAGTGTAGTAATTTTAAAATAAATAAGATACAAGTACAGAAGAGAGTAGGATCGTATTATTAATTTAACGCTTTTATTACTACAACAATATAATTATTAGTAAAAAATAAAATTTATTTTTTTATTCCTTCTTTAATAATTTATATGTATAACTGTACATATATAAATATATTAATTAATTATAGTAATATATAATAAATAGATTTATATATAATATATAATTAACTGAGAAGACTATATGCTTCTGATAACAAAATAAAAGGGCATATGCTAGGTTACATGATATGATAACTGATAAAATTATATAAGAAAGTTAGGTTATATTCTGTAATTTACCTAGGGATGTTTAAAATTTTTTATACCGTTGTGAGTATTGTTGTTATATCTTTATTATTATGCATAGGAACACATTTTTGGTCATTTTACTATGTCAAATCAGCAGACCTTTTCAGGTGAATTCTAATGAAACTTGTCGCGCCATCACGTTATATAATATTTCGAGTTGGTAACATATACGGTTCCGAAGTAATTTGCTCGGATATATCAGAAGGTTGTGAATAAATCATCAGAAGGTTGTGAATGCAGGTCTCAAGATAAAGAGTTTGGATAAGGGAGTTAAGATAAGTTAGTAGTCATTTATATATTTGAAATTCAAAAGTAACGATTGGCTAATTTAAGAACTAGATTTCATACATTCAAATCGAAGCAGTTTGTTCAAATCACATAAAAAAATTCGGAGATCACTACTTTTTTATAGAGATTTAGTGCATATTCTCCAACTCATTAAAAAAAAACATTCCTCTTAGTTGTTTAAGAAGTCCAGAATCACCAGTTTGTTATACTTCAAAGGTAGTCTTCCATTAATTGATTGGTATATTTTTCCTCTTACCCTGGAGCTTTGGGCTATATTATTGTTCCAATGATTCTTTCATCTCTTCTGAAATGCACTTACCATCAACTAGTCTGTAATTGTCATCAGTTCTCGGATTGCTTGGCCTTTCCTGCCAATTATTTGGTTTTGTGAGTCTTTGTCGCTAATGCCGTCCAACATTTATCGTCCGCTATCAAGATTGTTCACTCGTATTGGCATTAACAATTATTGTTCTAATTCCGTTCTTTCAGAATTCCACCTCACGCAGCTTACCAGTGTGTGTTCCGCATGATATTTGCTTGAATTGCATTGATTAAATCTGGTACCGGTCTCTTTGCCTATTATACGGAAATAAGCTTTGAATTCCACCTGCCCTGTAAGGAGTTAAGTGAGCTACTTAATTCTGTTCTTCGTGCTTTCTGTTTATCTGGGTTCCATCTCGTCTGGGCGTCCAGTTCTCAGAAATGTACTAGTGCCACGAGATCTACCAAACTCACATCATGACTTTGCTCTTGTTTGATTGAACCACAGTAGGGAACATCCAGTTTCTTTTATACACGCGTTTCCTCTGCTCCAGTCATATGTTCATAGGAATTGACATTATTCCTATTCCTCGAAGAGTTTATACAATTATTGAAAGTAGAACCAACATAAAGCAATGTAGCATGAATCTCTGCTGCTAACATTTTTCTAGCCATGAGACCCATCCACCTAAATTCGCAGTTCGTTCAGTGTTAGCTGATTTTCTTTCTCTGCGTTTAGGAAATATCCTGACTTATACTGGTTTGATTCCTTATCAATCCTAAATGCTTTATTTTCAGTACTTTCTGCCAGTTGTTACCGATCCTTCCGTTTATCGTCGTGGATACCCAAGTTGCTTCTATTTTATTCCACGCCAGCTGGATGCCTTTACTAGATAGTCAGCTTTTTATTATCTCTGTTACATGTACACTCCTTCTTTTGAGATGATTATTGGCGTATCATTTACGAAACTGAAGGTTCTCATTCTTCAAGAAATTTCCAACATCATTGTATCATCAAAGACAAGATTCCAAACCAGGGGCCCAACTAGTGATATCACTAGTTGCGCGCTTGTCGCTACTTTGTCCATTTCATATGTCTGATCGACCTCATATATTAGAGTTCTGTCACTCTCCAGATGTACCAAAGTCTCCGAGCGTTTCCACTATGACAAATGCAGTGTTTTCGTGCAGAATTAGTTACCTAAATTACTCAAAAGAAATGGTGGTGTTCCATGGAATCGTAAGACAATGTTGAACTCTGTTATGGAGTTTATTTATTATGCTGATATTGCCCAACACCATTTGCTGATGTAGTAAATCTACCATCTGTTATTTCTTAGTTCTAATAGAATTTTGCTTCCTCGGAATGTAATCCGACACGGATTTCTCCTCGTTCGATTATGGTAACTTCATTAAACATATTTTTGATTCCCGGTGCTGCGCTTGGAGTAGCACCTAAATGTACGTTTATAAAAGTTGAAGCTTATTTTATTTTAACATTTTGATGTGATCCGTCAAAAAATTACCCAATCGTTTAAGCACACTTTCGTGATATCTGTATTTATATAACTTCAGAATTAGATAATAATGATTGATTTTAATATTAGTAAGGCTGAGAGGACTCCTCATCATATATGCCTTCTGTACGATAATATGTCATATAGCTATTTGGTCTTCTTTAAAACATGAGATTAGTTTTTTTTGTGTGATAAGTATGTTGATTTGACGTGCAATGATCCTTTTTTTAGAGGCACCGATATAATGATTAGTCAAGAACTTATGATGAAAACATACCAGCTTTATAATTTAAATTTTTCCAACTCAAATGGAGCCACTTCGTTTCATCTAAGGTATGACCATATAATAGAGAAATTAAATACGGAATCACTTTAAGGCCAGCCATAATTTTTAATGTATGAAACAAGTGGGGCATTAATTTCGAGATAAAAAATATAATAGCAAATATAACCATAAATGCAATTACAAATTTTATGGGCAATTATTATTTAATAATAAACGCAATTGTTCAATTGTAATTTAATGTAAGGACTTAGATTTCTTGACAACTGACATTTAAGAAATTTATTTTTCATACCAAATAATGTGTATTTAAATGCATTAAATATTTTCTTTTAGAATTAATTTTGTAATTTCATTTTGCTAAAACGTATATTTTCTTTTTTACTTATTTTATTTATAGTACGTTTCAAAATATGGTGAAATTACTTGAAATAAACCTTTTGCCTGTTAATAGGGAAAACTCAAAATTATTTTCTTTCTTTTATTTCAGAACATATTTATATATACATAAGTAAAAAACAATTATTTACTTATGTATATATAAATATGGTATTCGTTAGTTTTAAATTGTGGCAGTAGCTTCTACATTCAAAATGTTGTCGAAAGAAAAAGCAACTGAAGCAAGTTGTTTCCAATCCATATACCCAGAAAGTAATGTTATCAAAAAGAAAAATTGCTAATCAATGAAATATACCTAAATTAATGAAACCTCTAAATTCAAAATTGCAGCGTCAAAATGTTTGTTCAGCAGAGTGGAACCGAAGATCAACGACCGATGAGCCCCCGAAGCAACCCTGTTGCAGGTCTCCGACGCATACCCAATCAACATTCGCTCTAATATTAATAAATATAACGTCAAAGCGCGGCCATAAAATGTTTCTTTACGTTTTTATTAACACAGTGATATACGAAAACCTACGAAGATATACGAACAACGAACAAGAAAGTCGGGCTCTGAACATTCACCAATATTGTAATACATTCTATCAAGTATGTAATCGAAATTGCGGAAGCTTCGGCCTTACTGAACAAAAGTGCCCGAGAATCGACCCCTAAGCATTCACTCAATATTTTCATACATTCTATCAAGTATATAATTAGAATAGTGAATGCGTCGAGGCTTACTGAGCAAAAAGTGTTCGAGAACTTTCCAATTCCTTTTACTTTGCCAACATTATAAAAAAATGTCTATAATATTCTATATAATATAATTCTACTTTTTCTTCTTTTGCTAGTACTTCTTTCTACTGATTCCCCTACCTTCTCTTCTCCTGCCTTTCCCTACTTACTTTTTCCTATTGTCCCCAACTCCCCTATCTCACCTACCTTACCCTATATTTCCTCACCTTCCCACTACCTACCTCCCCTATCTCCCCAAACCTTCCGCCTGCCTACTTTCCCCCTACTATCACCAAACTCAAGCTCACATTATCTATGGGCCAGCGTACTTTATATTATTAGACCTTGTGTTAGGTCACCGAACTCTAGTCTGCGTATGTATGGCCCAATCGACGGCTTATTAATCTGCTTAAACCGCTACATATTTTACCCCATTCAAGCATCCTGAATTATCTACATAATTTATAAGTATCAAATGCACAAACTTTCTATCATGAAACTAAATTGGAACGAGGACAATTTACCTCGTTACAATATATCGATTTTAACTAATTAACGGTAAGTCTTCCCTGTAACAGGTGTCTATGAAGTTATTTTAATATATTCTGAAACGTACAATATTTATTAATATTATTAATTTGTATTTTTTTTAATTTTATTTCAATAATTCGATACCTTTTGTTCCAAAGAAATAGTATGTATTCTTACACATTTTGCAAGTACATATTCTAAAATATTTTTCAACAATTATATTTAATTTTAAATGACAAGAAGCTAAATGCTTATGGACAAAAATGATCGATACGCGATTTTTGAGAATTTATTTCATGGTTTGTGTTTCAATATTTTGATAAGTACAGAAAATACAGTAAACACCCGATTATCCACGAAATTGAGTGGCACGACTGCCGCGGATAACGAAAATCGCGGATGATCCGCAAAATGGATGCAAATGGGGAATAAACAAATAAAATCTTGACTACATTGCCTAAAATCTTGACTACATTGCAGACTAAAACATAATATAAACCGTGAAAATGTTTACAGAACAATAAAAAATCTTATAATTTACTAGATATAACCTAAATACAATAAAAAAAAGAGAACTTACGGCGTAACCAAGGTAGGAACAATGTTGTAGGTAGAACAAATAAAATAAAACAAAAGCAACAAGGTTGAATCGAGTCACGATTTTTTTTTAAATCAGTCATTTGTTTTTGTTCTTTGCTGAGGCAACACTTTTTCTATACTCGTGATTGAACTTTTAGTTGCAAAAGGCCGAGTAGGTAAGTAGTTGCAAAAGGCCGAGTAGGTAAGTAGTTGCAAAAGGCCGATTCTGGGTCGTCACCAAGACCTGTTTCAAAATCGCTCTAAAAAGTAACTCTTCCGCAATACCGCTATATTGGGCTCCTAAAATAAATAGTTTGGTGGTTTGTCAGCTCTCATGTGAAAATACAATATGATGGATGACAGGCATTTCTGGTTGTCATTCCGGGGGAAGCCCAGATTTGATTCTTTTCTAATATTTGGCGGGAAATTAGAATATTTTTATTATCATTTTGCATATTTTTAATTTTTTTATCGTGATTAGGTTTAATTATATATTGTTTAATTAAATGCAATTGCAATTTAAAATATATTACCTAGATGAGAAGAGACTTCTAACGCCGAATATAAAACAAATAATACACTAAAAGGAAATAAGCAAGGACAACCAACAAGGAAACTACATTACCGACAATGGATGAATACATTTCAATATTTCGAGATAGTATAATAAAACTAGTAATGCTGAAGAAATAAAAAATAATAAACATTATAATAATAAAATCGAAAATAATAAAAAATAATGTAAAAAATCGAAAATAATAAGAATAAAAATAAAAATTCAAATGTTGGACGCCAAGTACCGGTGTCACGGAACGATTACTTTTTTGTGCGATTTTGGAACAGGTCTTGACGGCGGCCCGGAATTGGCATTCGGCAATTACTTTCGTAGCATAAGTGTTTTAGCCAACTGCGCGTTGTCATCTTTCCCTCTAAATATTATAGCAGTCCGTCGAGGTATTGCAAAGCTGTTTCCTGTGTGATCCACTTCTGCGCTTTGGGCTCTTCTTCACTTTCCCTTTGCTCTTCGTTCGTGCTTATTGTGATTTCTTCGTCCAATAAGCGTGCGATTCCTGGATCTCTAACGTCACAATTCAGCCACTCTGTGATCTTCTCTTCGTCAACATTCTGTCCCTCCGGAACTGACTTCACTAAGTTAGTCAACCAGTGTAAGCAGGTCTTCATTCTGTTCTTCACAAATGTTTAGGATGTTATTTAATTCAATATTTTGCAAGAGTTTCCTCCGTGACTATACAAGCTTTGAAGGTTTGATTTAATCCCACGCAGACGCAATAAAATAGATGCTGTTCAAGATTTTGTAACTTATTCAACACTTTTTCGGGTCACAGCCTCCTTCCATTTTCGACAATAGCAACTTTGTTCTGTAAATTCTTTTCATGGTTGAAATAACTAACTACCTGATCTATGAGCTGCACTATCACAGTAAGATTTGGGCCGAACTTTCAAAAAATTTGCTCCTCATAGGATTTAAGTGCTCGTCATACAATTTGCTCGTCATACAATACAGCCTTTTTTGATTCAAGATGTTTACGTACTTGAGGCACAAAAATCTTTTCGGACCACTCTTGAAATATTTGTTAATTCATGTATCCTTTCTTTCTGTTGAAATAATCAACTGGTAAGTTTTCTGCTCTCGTGCCCTTCAATGACCTTGGTTTCTTAGACTTTCAATGACTAAGTGCATGACTACCATGACATGTTGCTTGATATGAGTGTTATTCTCTCTTTGCTATTCTTGTGTCTCGCTGCTTGGCGTTCACTCTGGAATGTGCGAGTGAGAAGACATTTCCAAAAGAGCCCCGAGTCATCTGCCTTCTAAATTTGCTCGAAAGATAGTTTTTTATTCAACACTAGCTCATCACGTTGAAAATTATCAGCTGATTGTTGGTCGCCACTTAGCGCCACTTAGGTTCTCTTGATCCATAATAATGTTGTATAACTAATGTTAAGAGTTGTGTACTTCCTTAATCAATTTTTATTTGTAACAACCGGTTTCGCTTTACTGTATCTTCAGGTTCTTTAATTCAGGAATTATATTTGTTAATTGGAATTACATTGCTGCTGCTGCTGCCATTTTATATGACATCAGCAGCAAACAACCAATATAATTCCAATTAACAAATATAATTCTTGAATTACAACCTGCAGATATTAAAGCGAAACCAGTCGTTAAAAATAAAATTCAATAAGGTCTAAAACTCTTTTAATAATAGTAAATCAAAAAATGTTTTTGCTTCAGTCGCGATGCTCGATATACGGGGATACCCTCACTTCGCACCTGATCTAACCACTCCACCAATGCCGAGTCAAGTTCATCATAGGTAGATTCTTCATTGTCTTTATTTATTTATTTTTCAATCCTGAAGCATTGTCCGCCATAGAAGCAAAAATCATTCAAACTGTCCCGCATTATTATTTCTCCAGCATCGTACTCTTAAACACATTTGCTTCCTCGAAGCGTAATTTTCTATTTTATTAATCATTAGCAGTTTGTGCGTAATCGTTATTATGGTTTTCTTTCGTTTTTCAGTCATTTTCTTATCAATAACGAGAACACTAAACAGCACCACCAAATACTGTAAACATAAAACACGACCTGTCAGTTAGCACATGTAGTGTCAACTGCAAAATGACGAGTAGCGCACTGGAAGGTGGAACGTTGAAGTGGCAGGAGCGATTAGTAATAGAGAGAGCTTGCAGTATTGTGAGGCGCACTTCTCCAGAACGGCTATACTAATACCCAAAAAAACAAGAATCTACTCCCGAAACACAAAATATAACGTCCGTAAACAGCACCATTTCAACCAATTGCTATTACAACTCTTCGGTACATAAAAGGAACTACCGACAAAATATCATCGATCCTAAAGAAAAACGGCATTAAAGCAGTATTTAACACACATCAAAAAATCAGCAGCATATTATCAAACCAAAAGACAAAATTCCACTAGAAAACCAAGGAGTGTACGACGTACCCTGTAATGAATGTGATTTGGTCTATGTCGGTCAAACAAACAGAAAAATATCAGCCTGAATAGCTGAACACACAAGCAACGTCAATAAGAACCGCACCACGTCCGCTCTTGCCCAACATAACTCCGCAATCGGTCATAGAATAAATTTTGAAAACTCTAGAACAATAGCCACTGAAACCCACTATAGCAAAAGAATTACTAGAGATGCCATAGAAATCGAAAAACGAGTGAATACGATGAATAAACGAAACGACAACATTTCTAGCACTCGGAAACTTGTATTACATCCATACCGTGAAAATAAACAACAAATAATTCACATCAACAATGAACGAGGCAAAAATGCATCTACGGTACGACCACCATCAGCATCCACTCAACCACCCAGTGTACGACCACCATCATCAACATGTGTAGACAAAACAACATGCGTCCCGTACCAGGTGCGGCAAGCGCTGACGTTGAAAGAAGAATAGCAAGGTCGTATGCGAAACGGATTACACCAAAAGTTTTCAGACTTTGATGCGACAATGCCAGATGTGACCTTGGTGAAACGTTGGCACACTGAAATGCCTACCACGCGAGATATTAACCCTGACGACAAACAACTAATCATATAT